>NDXB01001138.1:0-37802 GCA_002631895.1 Agapornis roseicollis | reverse complement strand
GCAAAAAAAAAAAAAAAAAAAAAAAAACAAACCACACCAAATCAAGTGGGCCTTTGTGTTAGCGAAGAGTTAATGTGCCTTTCATGAAATTTCAATGTACCTTGGAAAGATGTAGATTTGATTTACAAGTGCTTTCACCTCACTTAAGTGTCAAAACATAATGTTTCTTAATGAGTTATTTATCCAAGACTTCCTTTAAATTCAGGAAAAAAAACACGCATCTCCAAAGATCTCATTGTAAGAGAGATATCTAGAATAAGTAATACAAATTCTCCCCTTAGAACTGTATGTTTTTCTCTGCTGACAGTGAGAGGAACTGAAGGTTGAACATAGCAGATTGAACTTAATGTTCATACTGAAATTATTTCTATTTAGACATCCACAACTAGATAAAGTGAATCCTGCCATTTGTTACTTGTTTCCTGTTTGTAGCAGTGCTTCCCATAGAATAAGTGGTTGCTCCACCTGTGTTTATGCTGAAGCACCAGAGTTCCTGAAGCAGCAAACAGGCCCTGTGTGTGCTTCCTGCTTTGCTTATGTGACTTGGAAAGTTAGGCAGGCTGTTGCCAGCCTCAGGGGAGAGTGTTTGAGCGGTAGCTCCTACTGGGATGGAAAAGTCTTCTGAAGACTTTGTTTTCATTCATAATCCTCTTCTGGGAGAAAGCCCATATCTTCAAAGTGTTTGAGTTGCTTTTCCATCTTTATTATGTTCATTTTTTATTTTTTTCTATCTTCAGTTTTTCTATTACTGCCAACAATCTAGATTTAATTAAACATTCTCCCAAATGGAAAATTACAGTGAAATAAAGTAAAATCATTGAGGTCTTCTCCTGTATCAGATTATATGTTTTATTCAGGAGATGGAATGGATAATATCCTAGAGAGAACTACATACTCTCAACTCAGCACATGCCTTGTTCTTAATTCATTGCACCACAGTGCGGAAACTTCTCCCTTCCACATACGAAATAGATGCTAGTGGAAAATTGTAACCGGATTGATTCATACTTGGTAGCTTGCTATGAGTTTATAACTACCTTGTATTGCTGAGGCAGTAAAACAAAGCTGGAAATAGAGCTGAAAATTTGACTTTGGTGTACATCTTTTTACAAAGTAATGTGACTCTTCCATTTTCTTAGTTCATTAATTTCTCTCTCCATTCTGTATTTTATTCTTCTATTTATTCTATATTATTTTTTAACCATTTTCTATCTCATTGTATCTGTGTTGTTTTCTCAACTACACTATCTCAGCAGTTCATCCTTCAGATGACTGCATTTTCTTCTGCTACTTTCCATCTTTATATGTACTCTGTTCTCTCTGACTCTGTTTCTTACTTTTGCCCATTCCCTGATAATTCATGAGAGTTTTCATCCTCTTTATCTGAATGATGCTCTTTCTGTCTTTTCTTTACAAATAAAAATGCGGATACCCCAGTTTCCAATTTTTTTTCTCCTCCTTTTATTTGTAGCACCTCTGGTATGCCCAATTGAAACTACAGTATGCTTAAATCTCCAATAGTAAAGGTCTGTAGTTGCCTAATATTCTGCACTGGGGTATGTCTAGATCTGCTGCCATCTTGACAGAACAGACTACCTCTGCATTTACCTCCCAGCTTAGATATTTTTATTCTCAGCCCTGCAAGAATAATTTTTATAGATATATCTGTATAATAGATAAATAGACAAATGACAAAGAGAGAAAAAAAGAAGCTTACATTCACTATACTACCTGTGTGAGACTGAACTAAAATCACATTCCACCATCTATTGTCTAGAAGATGGGTGTGAGAAGCTGAGATAAGACTCCACTGTCCATTGCCTTAAGGATTGGTGGGAGAAACCGAGGATCCTTGTCTCAAAGACAGTGTCCATTGTTGTCGTAGTTTAAACCCAGCTAGGCAGCAGGTTCACTCACTCAACCCCCCCAACCTCCCTTCTTGCCCTCCCCTCCTTCCTCCCCACTCCTGGAGGGGTGGGGGGAGGAGAACCGAAGGGATACAACTCCCATGGGTTCAGATAACAACAATTCAGTAACTAAGGTACAACACAAATCACTATTGCTATCACCAATAATAATAACGATAAAGAAAACAAGGGAAGAGGGTACGATACCACCTGCCAAAAATAAGCCCAACCGGGAAGTTCCCTCTCATTTCAGGTAACTTCCAGTTACCCTCCGGGCATGACGTGCTATGGTGTGGAGTACCTCTTTGGTCAGTTAGGGTTCTGTCCCTCCTTTCTCCCGGCCCCCCCTCCTCCCCGGCAGAGCATGAGGCTCACAAAGTCCTTGATCAGGGCAAACATCGCTCAGCAACAACCAAAAACATCGGCCTTATCAGCCTTGTTCCCAGGTTAAGTCAAAACACCAGCTACTAAAGAGAGGAAAAACTGACTGCAACTGCTGAACCCAGGACAATTGTCTTAAGGATTGCTGACAGATATGAACAGTTGAAGAGCTGGCTGCAGGATCAGCAAAACTGGATGCACACCATCAACCAGGAATGTGAAGCAAGTGACACTAGAAACAGAGGTGCTTCGCCCCAACACATAACAAAAGTGGACAAAGGTAATCACCAGTGTGGCCACCCACCACTTAAGATGAAGACTACAGACCCTCAGGATGCCGCTGGATCCATGGTGGTGACTATCTGCACTGTTTCAAATTGCTTAATTTCTATCCAATCTGTCTTATACCTACTGGATAATTATCTTATTTAATAATTATCTTTTTATAAAAATCAGATTGACTGATTGTGATACTTGACCTTGTTTGAATCCTAATTTCACTCTGGGGATCACAAAAAAAAAAAATATTTCCAACACTGGTTTTATCCAGTCAGGCTTTTTTGGCAACTTTTATAACAACAAAATACAGATGTAGAGTAGCGATATTATACCTCACTGAGTGTTGAAAGGATTATTCTAGGTAATGTGAGTGCAATGTTAAGACAGCAGAAAAGACATTTGTACATGCTAAGAGTTAGCCCTGGTGAAAGTTGGTAAGAATCCTCATATGAGTTCTTCCTGATGCTCCCAAGATCTCCAGGCATTTTACAAGCTGAAATGGAATCCATTTAACTGAAAAATATTTTTGTACACAACAATTTTGCTCAGGTTCCAATCTAGAGCTTATTAGAGTAAATAATAATAATGTTTCCATTGACTTTCTTGGGCTTCGACTCAAGCTCTATGAATAGTGTTTAATTCTAAATGAACATTTCAGCTTTCTTTTTATATTCACCCAGTCTGGAAGATCACTGTGTCTGCCACTTCTAAATTTGCTAGCCAGGAGCTCAGGAGTCTCCAACAGTGTCCTACATACCTTCTAAATGAAGCAGATGCAGTGCCTGCTGCAGTTAGCAGCTGCTGCTGTAGCTCTAGCTCCTAATTTCCTAACTCAACCCTTGCTAAAAATGACAAAGAAAGAGGGGTGTGGGGAAAACTGCTTTGTAGGAGAGATGAAATCTCAGGCACATACCAGTGTTTCTGCACTGACTGTAAAGTACCCTCCCTGGTTTCTTTTCTGTCCAGGAAATCCAACTCTGCAGCATGGAATGGAGTGTTGGAAATAGCAAACAAGTGACATTTATTGTAATATACTCATATATTTAAAATCAATTTAACTATGATTCTAGGAAAACCCATTAAAAGACCCATAGGTGATTTGAGGTCGATTTAAAAGTAAATATATATATCAACATAAACTTACATTAACATGTGACACAAGAAGACGTCCATCATCTTTCAGGTGTTCTGCTTTCTTTTCTAGGCATCTAAATTTGTCATTCAGGAAAATAAATACCCTTTTAGTGACAAGTCTTATGTACATTTGAGTACTGGAAAAAAAAAACCAGTCATGTCTGAAATCAGGCAACAGAGCAAATTAAATTTAAGTATCCTAGCTCTACGCTTTGATGCACTAACTATTTGGTCAAATTAAAAAGAGTTGTATGCAAATTATGAGGCAGAAGTGAAAGAAGGAGGGATTCGATTCCCCAAGAAGTTCTCTATGCTGAGGACAGTCAGCATAGACTGCTGGTTGGAAAGTCTCCTTGAACTCAGTGCAGAAAGAAATGGCTAATTTTGCAGATAAATATTTTGGAGTTTGCAATTAATAACAAAAGTGGGAGTCTTACTCATCAATTTTGCTTTATTGGGTATTTGGGATGATGATTCTGCATGTCTGTTGTCCTTGTTAATTTAATTTTTTTCTGAGTAATATCTCTCTCTAATGATCCTTTCATTTCATTTCTTCTTCTTCCATTTTAATTTCTTATCCAGATTACATCTGATAGTAAATTACGACAATGTGATGGACAGAGCAATCTTTGCCTCCAGCACAAGTTTTCTACCTCTCTACTATTAATATGAATGCAGATAATCTGATAAACACATATGAAGCACAAAAAAAGAGGGGTTAATGTATGCACACAAAAACTGATTAACCCATCTATATGAAACGTATACAAAATAAAAACATCTAGGAAAAAATTGCAAAACAGCAAAGTGAAATAGATTTGAAGATACTGTTTTAAATAGATGTCATATGCAGAGCACGCTTCATAAACTGCAGAAAGACTTCCTGAATAAAATATGAGGACATGTAGCTCCATGACAATCTTGGTTAGTAAAAGAAAAAAAGAAGTCTGAAGAAAATTTATAAATAGGCCATACACTATCTCCAAAGGGACAAACAAAATAGCCAGCAGTGACAGTATTTGCTTTTCATGCGTGCAAATACAAGGCGTAACAAATGTCAGCTACTCATTTGCAAATTAAGATACAAAGGGAATGTCTGTGACAATACATGCAAGAGTTCATATCTGAAGTTTGGCACAGCGAACTGACAGCCACAGAGGAACTACAGTCACCTAATCCTTTCTTTCTGCCTTCCAGCTACCAGAGAAGAGGGTGGAATTTAATAAATATGTGATGAGAAAAGGCTGTGAAAGGCTGGCGTATCTTCTCCTCTGCAAGAACTCATCTTCAGGGATAATTAACTAGGTGACAATATACAATGTGCCATTAACAAGAGCATTCAAATAATTTCTGGACTTAAGTACACTTTTAAGCCTCTTATCAGATTTTCATTTCTGAGTCCATTCAGCTGTCAGACATACATCCTGGCTCTTTATTGACACTCACATGGGAATCCAAACCTTCTAATTTTCTATACAGATTCATTTCAGAATCAATTAGAACTGGTGGCAGCCTTGTCCCTGTGTACTAAGGGGATTAGCTGGGCACTTGCTCAGCTGCAGCTACCTTTGAATGTACATTCAACCCTCTTTCAAGAAAGTGTTGTTTTCCAAAGGACTGTGAAGTAATTGAAGCACTGAAATCAACAGATGGCAGACAATCACTGGAACGATCTCCAGTTTTCTTAGGAAAGGAAAAATGGTACTTCGGACTACCTCGTAAGTACAAATCTTATGTAGTACAAGGAAGAGAGAAATAAAAGAGGAAGAGTAAGAGAGGAAAAGAAAGAAAGGAAGAGAAAGAGGAAGAATAAGAGAAAGTGAAAAACTAGGGCACTCTTATGATTGTGCCCCAGTTGTGCAGAATAGGCACACTCTCTTAGCACCAAGGCCTCCTTTATTGTTTTTAACTCAGTAAGTACTTTACAATTCAGTTTTTGCATCTGACCTTTAGCCATCTTTCCACCCACATGGTATTAAATTCTCTATTACTTGTCTTAGCAATTTCAGCTTGCCATCCCAAAACACATTGCTTTTGTCTTCCAGTAAACACTTCAGAACATAAGACCATGTGGAAAATTTGTCCACTCTTTTCTGCTTCCAGGCAGTTTAATCTTTATTCAGTAACTCAAGTTATTGAGAAGGTGTTATGGTAGATTGTGTACTAGGGACTTTTTGCTTAAAGCAATGTTTGTGATTATTATTATGCACTTCAAAAGTAGAAAGTTCTTTTTAATTCATTGTGAGAGCCTAATTCTACAAGGTTCTTGCTTATGAGTAGGTAGCTTATACTCAGCCACTTCAGAAAACATTAGCTGCTAAAGTTTGAATTCAGGTTTGTGCAAAAAATCTGCCAATTTCACAAACAAATAAATAACTTAAGAACAATTTACTTCTTGTAACTGAAGTGATTTTAGTAGTTTTCACTTGAACGACATAGAAAACTGTTTTTTGGAAGTATAATACTCCTTTAAGAATGTATTTCAATGTATTTAGTTTCAAAGTGAAGGTTATAAACAAGGAAGCTAACTTTCTAGGTGCTAGGAGCTGTATCTACAGCTCCAAGGGAGGCTAGAAGGTAGGATATGGACAAGTGTGTCACAGTCAGGTCATGTATGGACTCTGATACAGGCTGTAGTGGCCTTGACAGGTGTTTCATTTCACTGCCTCCCCAAAGAATACATATCTGCAAACAGTTTCCAGACTTCCTAAAAGAACATCCCTGCAGGACCCCTGGTCTATTTGGCACAGTAACTCCATTTGAGCTGCTAGTAGGCAGTATGGGGGCCAAGAGCCCTGGTCACTGACACACATCACAGATGTTCAGGGAAGAATTTCAGCATACCATAATCACTGGAGACATAATTGTTCCCACTAGTTCCTTCATGCTGAAAGTGAAACATATTTAGGTTCTTCGTTCGCTCATTGAACTGTTAATCTACTAATATGGGTAATGTGTTCACATTTCCCAAAAATTCTACATTTTTGTGAGGTACTTTCAACCCTTAGACACAGGGACAGACTCAAATGCTCCTGATTTCACTGGGAATATAGAAGACACATTTTTCAAGATGGGTACAGAAAATGATAAATTATTCACATAGCCATATGTCTTCCATTTAAGGTTTGTCATATTTTTACTGCTAAGTATCTAAAGCTCAACCTTTCTTACTGTGCTGACAGTCTTCTTGGATTCCCACTTATCTTACATAAACAATGCTGAGATCACCATATTCAGGTAAAGCATTCTTTTTATCCTTAATCAAGAGGAAAGAAATTCAGTACATAGTCCATTTGTGTATTTTTAAATGCAAATTGTTAAAAATAGAGAAGCTTAGATGTTATAATTCTGTATTTTCTTAAGTCCTGGAAAAATAAGAGTGAACATGTTTATTTAGTAACGTTGCTCAAAACCTCTCTTCAATTCTCAGCTGGAATCTGTCAGCTCCACATGTTTTCATAGCTGTCATATTTCTGAGCCAATAATATCTAATGTGTTCAATCCAAATGAGAATGGATCTGGAGGTGTGATTTTGTTATATTGTTTCCTGAATGACAAAGAACAAAGAAAATAAAGTTCATGCATTATTCACATCATAAAAGATGAAAATTATTAATGCAATAAGGATAAATCAACACACACACACACACACAAACACACTGATGTGTCTCTATTTCAACAGTAAGATAGTACTGAAATGCCTTTCCAAGGTAGCAATTTGGATAATTTTGATATTCAGAGACTTAGACATACAGTTTTTGCAGTGCCTTATATATAACAATAATTTTGGACACAACTTCCAACTGGGCAAAAATAATAATGCTTTATTCTTAACATTTGATTGCATGAAATTCATTTTAAAATAATATGACAGTAAATTGAATTTAATACTGCATAGAGCAGCACCTCCAGACTTCTCTCACGTAGAAATGTAAGACAAAATACAGTCACACATCTGTGTGAGTAAGCTTCAACCTGTACAAATGGTCATGAGTTTCTTAATTTCAGTAAAAACGTTTTATGTCTGCTAAAGGAACAGATCTATTATGTTCATTAAAGGTGACAGAATAACAAGCCTTGAGGCTGAAGATATCTGTTCCCAAGAACATCTAATGAAGTAGGGCAATCCACAGAAAGCTAGCTCAGCAAACCAAAAAAATAATATATTCTGCCTGTGTGAGGGTATGTGAGTGCATATTTATGTAAAAGAAAAACCTGGTAAGTATTCTTTTTCAATAAAATGAAGTTAATAATCTCATTCTTTAAAAGTACATATGTTAAAAATAAAACAGCAAAAAAAAATTCTACAAGGGGTGTTCTCTTTATGCAGTGATACAGTATGTACTGATGTTCTGCTGTTGATGTGATTAGCAATTTAGAACCTGGCTTTCAACTCAACCATTTAAATAAGGAAAGCTCTTTATTTTCCATCTTTTATAAATTACTTTAGAGAAATAGTATATTGAAACCTGACTGAATAATGTATTTGAAGTACTATTTTAAAATTTCTATATATCAGTCTGAGAAAATGAAGACCCAGAAATTGGATGGATAATTTTTATTAGTCTTTAATAGACAATAGTAAGCAAGGAAATTGTTTAGGAATTTTGCCAGTGATAGATTTAGAAGATTTGCAAGCACCAATGAGGACTCATTAACATAGGCAGACAAATCAGAGGTTCAGCTTGAAAAATTCAAGCTCAAGAATCTGTGAAGAAATAAACCAAATCCTACACAGATTAAGAAAGAAGACACAGACTGGAAAGCATTAATACTGGGAATACTGGGCAGCAAATTAGATATCAGTTTCTAATGTGAAATATTGCTGCACTAAAATAAAAAAGCTAATACAAATTTTGTACTGCATATGCATTACCTTACAAAGCAAAAGTCTAATAGAACTTCTTTTTTTAAGCCACTGGTATAATTTCACCTAGAGCAGTGATGCAGCTCTGGGCATCAAATTTCCATAAAGATACTGACAAATTGGTGGTAGGTCAGTGAGCTGTACAAAATAAATAAATAAATAATAAAAAAATAATCAGCGGGCTAAAGTGAATGATTTATGCTGCATCATTTGAGGAGTTAAACAGAAGCCTGGCCACCTAAAATGGCTTTTTCCCTGACATGAAAAAACGTCTCTCATGAAAGTGTCTTTTCCCAAAAACCTTCCTCATTGGCTCCCTGTATGTGAAAGCTTATCAAAGCTGCAACCTGGGAGAAGAGCAGCTGTAGTTCCAAAAAGTCAAAGTATGTACAACAGAGAAACCACAGATGTTAGCATAATACATTATTTTATTAAAATAAGAAAGGAGACTCAGAAAATTGTGTGAAAGAAAATCTGTTTGAAGGGGGCTGTGCTTTTATTAAATAGCTTTTGGAGACACCTGAACAAGAATTCATATGAATGATATATTAGGAGTAGTCCTAGGAATAAAAAAATCCAAAGAATCACCACTGTTTTTCTTTAAGATTCTGGGGTAGGTGGTAGATTTAAGACAAATAAAATAATTCCATGTAGTCCTTCTTTCCTAGATTCTTTTTTTTTTTTTTTAATAATTTAATAATAAGTTCAAAGTCACTAATTTCAGATAACTTTGTTGAGAATGTTAATTGAGACCTCCTAAACCTAGGATAAAACACCTTATTTCAGTCATTTCTTCCAACAATCCAGATTTAACTTACCTACATTATATACCATTTTTTTTCCCTCAGGTTTGAGAAATACTGCACAGGCAATTCCAATATTTAATTCCAAATTTGCAGCCTCAAGATAAGGTTTTCTGGTTTTGACTTCTACGACCTGGGCTTTTCAAATCCATTCCCCATCCTGTCTGTAACTGAGATGAGCAGTTCCTACTTTTCTGTGAGGACTAGAAAAGAAGGAATAAACACATACAAAAGATGATTAGCTTTCTGTTCTTTCTTGTGCTGTGTACTGCAGCAGTGTAAGAAAAAGTAATTGCAAAATCTGTGCAGAGCTTGCATATCCTGAGATGTAACATTCTTAGCAAAGAAGAAATCTTCAGGGCTTTTAGCTATTAAGTAAATGTTAACACTGCTTTATTTAGTATGTCTGAACTGAGGTTTTTCTCACATCTAATTTGCTTAAGCTCAGTTATTTTAAGAGGTAATGCAATTATACACCTGTGAACAGGATCTTGTAATTGGAAGCATAACTTAATTTAACTATGTAAGCTATTAATAGCTTGCTTTCACATCTTTTTTTGTTACATATTCTGTATTTGGAACTGGTGGGTTATATATCTTTGTCAGACAGAAGTATTTGGCAGCTTGTCACATAGCTGATCTTTTAAACGTACTTGTTTATTTCTCTCACAATGGATATTTTTTACAGTCTTTGGAAGATATTATCTTTGGTTCTTCCTTAGACATATTTATTATGAGATATTTAGTTTCTCTAAATTTGTTTTCAATAAGATTAGATTTCATTATGATTCATCAGTATATGTCATCAAGTGTTCAAAAATCCAATCATCTCCACTTTCCTGATGAACAACCCATCTTTGTTTTTGACTCACTGTATCTCTGTTGCATATCTGAGGAGGGACAAGTAGCATTTTTATATTATCCTTTTAAGTGTATCCTTTTTTTTCACAGAGAATTGGCATTGGTTCTTTTTATTTGTGTCACATATCACATATTCCCTATGACATCCACTTCCTTAGTGTCCATAATTTTAAAGTAATTTAAGAAGATTCTTTTAAAAACATTTTTTACATAAATACTATTTTGTTTTACCACTTATTTTCATCGTGAAAGTGGATGAAAGTGTTTTCACTAATTGTCAACTATTTTGCATTTATATATTTAGTATAATGTAGCTTATATTTTGAAATGCCCCACAACTGTTTAACTAGATAAGTTCATTGTGATTCATAACGATATGCTATGTTCTTAATTAAAAAGTATAATTACGGGTTTTATTAATTAAGATATAAATCATATTATTCCATATTTATCGATTCACAATCACTAATGATTTCTATTAATTAAACAATATTTTAATATCAGTATGATATCAAAAGCCCATAAGCAATTCATCTGATTCTTAGGTTGTGAGAGCAAAACCTTACACTTATTGGCCTCCATTGTGAAACAATTCATGCATTTCACCTCATGAGTCCCATTCCTGCAGGTTGTCTAGCTGTAACATACTTTCACAACACCTAATTTTAGAATCATAGAATACTTAGGGTTGGAAAGGACCTTAAGATCACCTAGTCCCAACACCCCTGCCATAATCAGGGACACCTCACACTAAACCATGCTACCCAAGACTTCATCCAACCTGGCATTGAACACTGCCAGGGATGGAGCACTCACAGCTTCCCTAGGCAACCCATTCCAGCATCTCACCACCCTCACAGGAAAGAATTTCTTCCTTATATCCAATCTAAACCTCTCCTGTTTAAGTTTTAACCCGTTACCCTTTGTCCTGTCACTACGGTCCCTAATGAAGAGTCCCTCCGCAACATTCTTATAGGCCCCCTTCAGATACTGGAAGGCTACTATGAGGTCTCCATGCAGCCTTCTCTTCTCCAGGTTGAACAGCCCCAACTTTCTCAGCCTGTATTTTGACACAAGCATTTCAAATACTCCATGACATCTTTTGTTAATTTGCACAAATTGATAATTGTGATAATTTAAAATATGCATTCTATTTACAGTTTGATTATATTAAATTTCAGCTCCTTACTTGTTTGACACATGAAGTGCCATAGAATCAGTGAAATTAATTCCCATTTATTTTTTCTTTCTTTGGGTTAAAAGGTTTTTGGCAAAGAAAATAAAGCATTACAGAGCTCTGTTTCAATGCTGCCAGTTAAGGATTTGTTTGAAGAAATTTTTGGTTTATATTTTATTATTTTCATTTCCTTTACTGTCAACCAAATATGACAAAATAATACTGCACATCATGCTAATCCAAGATGTTTCTATTCTGGTAATGTAGCAGCACGTACCTGCTTAGCAGGTGGTTTAATATGCTTACAGAATTTATTCTCTGGATTATCTGGATAATACATCTTGCATGCTTTCTACAGTGCATTTTTCCACTGTAATAGAAATAATTCATTTCTATACAAAGATTTTTTCAGTATAGATTCATGGAATTGTGTAAAATCTTTAACATGAGAGTTTTCTACAGCTTTCAAAACTGTAACTTTCCAACCATGGTCTCTCTCTCTCTCAACAGTAAACTCATTTAACTGGTTAACAAAGAAGTGCTACAAGATCAGAATATGCAAACTAGCAAATAATATTTGACAGAATCATATATGACACCGTATTTGTTTATTTAAAACATTAAAACTGAAATGTTTTAATTAATAGTGTCTTATTTGACTATGAGGGCTTTTTTTTTTTTTCTGTGTGTTATTGCTCTTTTTGGCATTATTTTCTTCCTAGATTTTTTTGTTTGTTAACAGTAACATTTCTACCAGGATTAAAAAGCTAACACCTAGTATATAATTGTGTATTTATACTGTGTTACAGTGTCCTGGATCTGGCATTTTTATATGTTAATTCAAATTGTTCTGTAGGATAGTTGCCTATCTCTAAATTAGGCAATTGTCTGGCTATTACTGGTGTCAACAATAGCGACTGGCCAAATTACATGGGGTGTACCTTAGTATTAAAAGAATTAGGAGAAATGCTTTTTTACCTGCATATTAGTAGTGTTATTTTGGAGTTGCAAGACATAGAATCATAGAAGGGTTAGGGTTTGAAAGGACCTTAAGACCATCAAGTTCCAAACCTCCTGCCATAGGCAGGGACATATGAAGTTTATTTCTGTTGGGAGAACAGAATTTAGGTCCTTTTTATTTTTTTTCTTTCATAAACAATTACAATAAGAAAAGCAAGCAAGATATTTTTATTTTAGTATATTAGAGATAAACAAGAAAATATTTATTTGTAACAGTAGCTCTGGAAAATAATCATTCTGCTTCATGGTAATATAAAAATGCTTAATTCTGTGATAATCTTGGTCACTAGTTGGGTTTTTTTAGGGTGGTTTTTTTTTGTTGTTGTTGATTTAGTTTTTTTTGGGGAGGGTTGGATTTTTTTTTTTTTTTAAATAAAGAGTCATTGTTGTTTAATCCTGGTAGTCAGCTAAGCACCAGACAGACATTTGTTTAATATCCCCATAAGTGGGATGGGAAATAGAAATGGAAGGGCAAAAGGTAGAAAACTTGTGAGTTGAAATAAAGACAGTTCTTTAAGGAAAAGAAAACCAAACGAAAACCAAAAACAAAATAAAAAAAACCCAAACAAAACAAAACAGAACAGCAACCAAAAAAAACCCCAAACCACCCAAAACCAACAAACCACTGAAAAACTCCAACAAACAAAAGCTGTAAACAACCAGAACCACTGCCAAAACAAAACCACAAGGAATAAACTGATGCCCAACCAGTCCCCAAGCAATGAAAAGCCCTGGCAAACTTCCCTTCCCAGCTTTATTTGTTGAGCTTTATTTCATTTAGTATGGTATAACCCTCTGGTCAGCTCTGGTCAGCTATCCCAGCTGTGTCCACTCCCAAATTCTTGGCTACCTCCAGAATCATAGAATACTTAGGGTTGGAAAGGACCTTAAGATCACCTAGTCCCAACACCCCTGCCATAATCAGGGACACCTCACACTAAACCATGCCACCCAAGACTTCATCCAACCTGGCATTGAACACTGCCAGGGATGGAGCACTCACAACCTCCCTGGCCTACCCATTCCAGCATCTCACCACCCTCACAGGAAAGAATTTCTTCCTTAGATCCAATCTAAACCTCTCCTGTTTAAGTTTGAACCCGTTACCCCTTGTCCTGTCACTACAGTCCCTAATGATGAGGCCCTTCCCAGCATCCCTACAGGCCCCCTTCAGATACTGGAAGGCTGCTATGAGGTCTCCATGCAGCGTTCTCTTCCCCAGGCTGAACAGCCCAACTCTCTCAGCCTGTCTTCATATGGGAGATGCTACAGTCCCCCGACCATCTTCGTGGCCCTCCTCTGGACTTGTTCCAACAGTTCCACGTCCTTTTTATGTTGAGGACACCAGAACTGCACACAATACTCCAAGTGAGGTCTCACAAGAGCAGAGTAGAAGGGCAGGATCACCTCCTTTGACCTGCTGGTCATGTTCCTTTTGATGCAGCCAAGGATACGGTTGGCTTTCTGGACTGCAAGCGCACACTGCCGTTGGCTCATGTTCATGTGCTCATTGACACCACCCCCAAGTCCTTCTCTGTAGGGCTGCTCTGAATCTCTTCTCTGCCCAGCCGTTGCCTACTACACTGTTTTGTTCACATCTCCTGTACATAGCACCAGACAATCTATCATGAAGAAAACTAACTCTACCCCCGGCAGAAACAGAATATTTTTTTGCATGTAGTGCTTTCCTTCTTATTCAAAGGAACTTTCTGGTTTTCCAGAATGGTATATTACCTTATTACATTTTCGTAGTTTACTCATAATTTTAGTTTGCAATCAAAACAGAGAAAATTTGTATTTTAGAAACCTTGAATTATGACATATATAACTCACAATTTGAACTTTTTCAGATTTTGTCTTCTCTAGGTTGGTGTTCTTAAGCAAAGAAAATTAACATAGAACCAAATTTTGAAGCCAATGTCTCCAGAATTAGTACATGAAACACTACCAGGAAGTTTTAGCTAGGAATAAAATTTCAAATCTGGAAAGCTAGGAACTTAAACCAAGTAAAAGAATGGAATAACAACTGAGCAAATGACATAATCCTAACATATTTCAAGGCCTCTAATCTGTTTTAACTTCACCCAAGATACTTAAACAAGAGCTGAAAGGTTGTAGCCTGAAGAACTTTCTGGAAACAGTAGATAAATATAGCAATAACTTTAAAATTGCTTGGTAAAAGAAATCTTGTGCTGATGTTGGGGACTCCCTTCTCTCAGAAAGTCCTAGTTGTCAGGTATTTGCTCAGCCATAGACTGCTGAGAGCAAATAAGAGTGGAACCTTAGCAGAGCAGCTCAGTGTATCTGCCTCATTCACTCTCCAAAATCACAGCAATACTGGAGAGGCTTTCCTAAAGATGCTGTAAACTTACACAGTTTAATTTTCTCAGCCTTGACTTCTCTGCATGGCAGATAGATTGTTGCAGTAACCTTATCTGTATGTAATGTCACCATTTCCTCAGTATCTCCTGGCTACAGCAGCCCTCTATCACTAATAAAGATGTAAAGTCCAGCCAGGCAGTAAGACACCAAACTGCAATGACCTCCTTCATGTCTCTAGGCAGGAAGCCAGACAATTCATAGCAAAGACAGCCACAGCACTTTCTAAAAGTTGTTCCTTAAACAGTCCTTCATTGCTTCTATGATAGAAGGGAAGGGATTACGTACCTAAAAGTTTGACTGTTGACCCCAAGTGAATGAGAGGTTTCGAGGTTGTTCCTAATGTAATTTCATCAGTGGGGTAATCTATCCTCTGTATCATGTGGCTGTAGTTGTATGGGACAATACAGATTTCTCTGAGCATATGAGCTGTTTTCATTTACTGCAATCAAGTGTATCAAATATGAATTAAGAAATGTAGCCTGCAATATCCTTTTAATTTTAGGTGATCTGATTGATTGTGTCAATCTCAACAGTATTGTGAAAAAGCCTGACAGAATATTCTCTGCATTAAAGTGCTGTTCCATTGATACTCTTGATTTGTTCATACTTAAATTCATTCAGACAGGTCCCAGGATTTCTTCACAATGACAAAAATTCCCAGTGCGATAAAATAATGATTTCCACAGTTGGTTTTGACTATAGCACAATATTTCAGACCACTCACAATAACTGCTGAATAGCATCATTGTTACTTAAATAAAAATGCTACCCACTGTTTTATCAGAATCACTTTTCAGTTGAAATTTACAATTGCATCACTTATCACAGCAAGAAATCCATTTTACTAAAAGTAATAGAAAGGGGCACACTGTATGCCAACTTTGTATAGCAGTTCATTTGAAACAAGTGAATTCAAATTATCTGTGAAGAAGTCTTGTACTAATTGCACTTTCTGTTTTCCTATAATTTATTTTCTAGAAGTTAGAAAATATATCTAAGACTAAACTGACATTTTTGACAATTTCCAACTGTTTTCTTAGACTACTTTTAATGAATAAAAATCATGGATTCAAATATTTCATCATGAACTTGATGAAATAAATAGACTTAAAAATAGACTAATGTATTAATTCAGTATGTACACTTTTTAATCTTAGAGTTTATTTACATATTTCTGCAGTCAGAATATTTCTTCTCAAGAGAACACTCATATCAAGAAATCAAGTCCCTGAGCAAGAAAACTGCATTAATGCAAGCTTAATTTTAAGAATGTTAGTCCAAAAGTGGTCAGTTCTTTCAACAAGGTTCTATTATTTTGATATTTTCTGTACTTATTAATTTAATGATAAATTTCATAAAAGTTTGATTGTTTTAAATTATATCTAAATCATAGTAGATGGTGTATTCCATACTTTTCTTTGGAACACTTGAGCCTGGATTTTCCTTAACCTTCTCATTAAAGCTGAATGAATACTCAAAAAAAACCTCCTTCACAGTGATTTGAGTACATTCACTATCTACAAATAATTGGTAAAATCCCTTTATGTTTTTAATTAAAAATTGTTAATTTGCAATCCTGTTCTTCATAGAATTCAATTTTACAAAACCAATTTAAGTATGAAAAAATATATACAGGAAAAGGAGTTGGATTATAGCCAGGAATGGCCCAGATTAGGAAAACAAACAAACAAACAAAAACAAAAACAAAAAAAAAAAAAANAAAAGAAAAGAAATTAAAATAAAAAAAAAAAAAAAAAAAAAAAAAAAAAAAAAAAAAAAAACAAAAAAAAAAAAAAAAAAAAAAAAAAAAAAAAAAAAAAAAAAAAAAAAAAAAAAAAAAAAAAACAAAAAAACAAAAAAAAAAAAAAACAAACCAACCAACTAACTCAGATTGCTAATGTATGGACAGAAAGGTTAATCTCTTTAGATTAGCATACATGTCAGTCTTGTACATAGACCAGTCACAAAAGAACAAACAAAACCACGGGTATCACTGTGTTTTATTACTAAAAAATTTGTTATTTTCTATTATGTTATGGTTTAGAAAAGTTACAATAATTCAATAAAATCACAAAAACAACACTTTGTGAATTAAGCAAGCTTTTACAAAATATGAATAGCACAGAATTCAATCCCCTAGGATAATATTCAGCAACCTAAATTACATAACCATCCTCTAGATTCCTGTCTAAAATCTATACACTTGCCAATTTCTTCACAAAGTTGAGGTAAAAGACCTAACTCTGTAGCCAAATTCAATGGAGAAGCACATTTTATTTTCAACAGAATGGGTGAACAAGCAGCACCCTGCAGTAAGAAAAGAAAAATAAATAAAAAATAACATAAAATCAGGTCTTGAAGGACTTTATAATAACAGGTGCACGCATACAGGGTCAAGTAAGATCTCCTACACAGTAATAGCTTCAATTTGTCCTAACTTCTTAGTATTAGGATCTCAATATGCAAAAATAAAATAAAATAAAGTAAGCCAAAACTAAATGAAATTAAAAGCTGTTTGCCTGTTTTTCTGTTTTCAGAGTCTGGCTGACACAATCCTGAGGCCACTGGTGCAATTACTTCAACACCACTTCATAGTGCTTGAATGTCTTTGTGATATTTTGTCACACGCCCAGCAAAAGATTCACAAATGCAGGTCATACATTTGTAGGTCATACATTAGCAAAAGTGATACACAGTAAACCCTCAGAAAACTTTTAGCCAGCTAATTCTCAAGGTTTGGTCTCAAATTTATGACCTAAACTCAGGCATTTGGTTTTAGTAATTATGTCAGGAGCTGGGGCTTCATCTATTCTTAGTGAAGCAAATTATCTTAGAGGAAGAAATTCTCTTTAGAAGGAGTCCACATGCCTCCAGTATATGTCAGAAAGAGATACTCTAAAGCGGCTAGTTTTCTAATTTAGCATAAGAATAGCATAGGCTAAGTAGGATGACTTCAGAGACAATCTTCAAGTTAATTCAGAATTCAGAAACCTGAAGTTCTACCACCTCTGTTTCCTAATGCCTCTGCTCTGTTTGGCAAATATTACAGTGGCACATAAAATGTAGAACAGGTATTTGGTCTGAAAGATAAGTGGGTGAAAAAGCCCGTTTAAAGCCTGTAGGTAGTGTGTGTTGGGGAGAAATCACTTCAGTTGTGGGGTTATCCTTCTGTCTTCTTCTGGCCTACTACAGCACGCATGATACCTGAGATCCTAGGGGACCTAATACTTGGGTTATATTCCTTACCAAGCATACCTCAATCTACAGCCTTGACAGAGCCTGGATACCAAATAGGCTTCATATCACCTCTAGTCTTTAATTAACTTGGATATGTCCTGTCACACTCATAAGGAACAGCTAAAGTGGATTGTATTGCTTCGATACCTTACAGTTACAGAATCATAGAATCAGCTATGTTACAAAAAATTTTTAAGATCAAGTCCAACCATTACCCTAGAACTGCCAAGACCAAAACTAATCCATATCACTGAAGGCCACATGGTTTTTGAACACTTCCAGAGAATGGCTAACCTCCAATCCTCAGGAACCTGCCAGCTATAACAGGACTGTTGATAAATGATGGAGTGGCTTAGCAAGCTCATTTGCCAGCTCCTTCAGCACTCTTGGGTGTAACTTATCCAGCCCCATAGACTTGCACACATCTAAGGAGGTCACAAGCCTGAATTATAGGGAAACAATCAGTTCTCCATCTCTGATACCCAGCTCAGGCAACTCAGTATCCTAAGGATGGCTGGTGTAACTATTAAAGACAGAGGCAATGGCAGCATTAAGTACCTTAGCCTCTTCCTCATCCTCAGTCACTAGGTTTCCCCCAGAATCCAGCAGAGGATGGAGGTTCTCCTTGGAGTTCCTTTTATTGATAATATATTTGAAAAAGCACTTTTTATTACATTTTATTGCAGCAGCCAGACTTAGTTCCATCTGTGCCTTTGCCTTTTTAACTTTCGACATAACCTAACAACTTCCTTATACATTCATGGAATAACTGTGCCTTCTGTCACAGGTGACAAATTCTCTTGTTTTCCCTGAGTTCAAACAATATCTTCCTGTTCAGCCAGGTTTGATTTTCAGCACATAGGGTAGTCAATGCACTCCCTGACATACAATGAAACACTACCATCTCTTTTTCCTCCTGAAGAAACTGTAGCCATCCATTGCAGCACTCCAATCATGCAAATAACAGTTATGTCATGCTACCACTGTGAAAATTTGCTTTATAGATTATTTAGAAAGAATGCTTTAGTAGAATGTGGATTTTGTATTGTTTCATACAATGCTATGGATTTTGTATTGTTTTACTTTTAATCCTATCATCATTTGCGGTTTTGTATGAATTATGTAGATGCATACTGCCCTACAAATGAACTCCTTCGATATACTGAATATTTATGCTGTTACTCAATGGTCAATTAATTCCACTTAAGGTCACAGTTATGCTTTTTTATTACTTGTGATTATGTTTTTGTTTGACATTCATGTTACTTTGTTATATCTCATAAAAGTGATTAATGAGGGACTCCTAATTGTAGAATACAAGCTTTTCATTCTTGACGCTCTTGGTGCATAAAGGTTCCCAAGTATTTGAAAGCCTATTATAAAATCTAAGTGAATTTTTTTCCCTTTTGAGGTACAAGATTTAAAACTTATCTTTAAAAAATGGAATCTATAGGCTATAATGGACCAGAGTATTCTCCCAACCTTTGAAACACCATTTAACTGAGGGAGAAGATTTCTCTATCTACCATTCAGCATCACAAGCAAGCATTGGTATTTTTTTTGCTCATTCATGATCTACATTAAAGAGTAGTCTAAAACTAAAAATTAAGCTTAAAATTGAAACTATTACCAATCTGGTCTTGTACTATGTATTATGACTCGAACAAAATATTTCAAAATGTACTTAATGAGGCCCAACTGCCACACTCATTTAATCAGAAATATTTATTAACTTGTTTAGCTACAACTTTAGTTACTTTAAAGATGCCCTTTCCTTACCCTTTTTCATACACGCATACAAGCTTAGCTTTCCAAGACATTTCCCACATCAGTTTTTTTTCATTGCTACTCTCTCTAAATGTAACCACATTAACTGAGGGCAAAGTAGGTGAGAATAAGAAACTGCATCTGGGACCCTTAGTTAAAGGCAGGAATAATGTCGGAATGTGACGGGCTAAAGACATCAAAGATATAAAAGAACAGAAAAACTCAGTAATCTGCAGGTCAGTCAGTCAGAAAAGGGAATTAAGTTTGGGCTACATTTAAAGATTTTCCTGATGCAGTTATGCTACTTAAAAATTTTACCAGACCAAGCAGCACTTCCAGAATAGCCCACTGTATTTAGAACTTGTCCAGCCTGATACTCTTAAACTTTACTCCTGATGGATGTTTTACACAGTACCAAAGCAAATCCCTCTAAGTGTCGATTCAGTTTGAGCTACCTGGTACAAGAACTTCTGTGAATGACCATGGCATGGAGCAATTACAAAAGACTGACTTAGTTCCTTGATTACTTGGAAGAACTGCAGAGTTCCTGCCATCTGGTTTCATTACATTCTGTTACTCCGAAGTACTTAGAGGAAAAGAGTCTGCCACCCTGTACACCTGTAATTAAACAGAATAGAGCATTTCTGATTATCTCCAAGCCCACTAAGCTTGGTCATTGCCAGTCATTTTCAGGCATGAGGGGCATCATGGCAAACAATATTCACCATTTGTGCAAACATTTATCAACAGCAGATGGGAAGTCCCAATAAAGAAACTGTAATTTAAGGGACCAACAAGGGGGGGGTGGGGGGGGAGGTCACAAGGTAAATTTTTGGTATTATCATTGTTTACATAAAACTAAACTGATGGGTATTAGTCTGAGCCTTGTATAGGTATGAAAAAATTATCCTGCCCTTGTGCAGCCTGCAAAAGAGTCATTCAGGAATGAAGAAAGTCAGATAAAATAGGAACAGGTAATGTTTTCATCGGTTCCCATTTTAATCACACCATAAGAGTTTCAATTGTTTTTCAAATTAGAAAGTTTCACAGAACTTGGAATAAACCAGAATGGTGAGGAGGGAAACAGAATGTAGTAGACACATCCTACACCTGCACTAGAGTCAGACAGGCATGAAGCTTTCCTGGAGCAACTTTGGTGCTGCAATTATCTCCTAGAGCTTTAGAGCCCTTTTTCAATGACCGTGCCTGCTATGTATGCCCTGCTGCCTTTCTCAGGTACTCCACGTTCCTATCTAAGGAGTACAAAAATGGAAGAATATGTCCACATAAGGACATTTGATATTTTCAATCAAAACTGACTTTTACAACAGCATGAACTTTCATCTTATTTATGGGGTTGTTTTGTTTTTTAATTGCATTTGTTTCCTCTTGCAATCTATCTCTTACGGCTAAATAATTGACGAGTCCTGTGGAAAAAGAATTGGAAGTATCTCCTGGCTCTTTAGTTCTTACAGCTTCTACTATCCATTATAACAACTTCTACTGAGAATAAATTCTATTAAGTTTATGATAAATTGTGAAAAATCTCCATACCAATGGAGACCATGATTTTCCTGGAAGGCATGCTAAGGCACATGAAAAACAACAAGGTGCTTGGTGGCAGCCAGCAAGGCTTCACTAGGGGGAAATCCTGCCTGACCAATTTGGTGGCCTTCTATGATGGGGCTATGGAACTGATGGACAGGGGTAGAGCAGTTGACGTCATCTACCTGGACTTGTGCAAAGCGTTTGACACTGTCCCACACGACATCCTTGTCTCTAAATTGGAGAGACATCAATTTGATAGGTGGGGCACTCGGTGGATAAAGAACTGGTTGGATGGCCTCATCCAAAGAGTTGTGGTTGATGGCTCAGTGTCCAGCTGGAGGCCAGTGACGAGTGGTGTCCCTCAGGGATTGGTGTTGGGACCGGTCTTGTTCAACATCTTTGTTGCTGACATGGACAGTGGGATTGAGTGCACCTTCAACAAATTTGCTAATGACACCAAGCTGTGTGGTTTGGTGGATACGCTGGAAGGAAGGAATGTCATCCAGAGGGACCTTGACACGCTTGTGAGGTGGGCTGATGCCAACCTCATGAAGTTTAACCATGACAAGTGCAAGGTCCTACACCTGGGTTGGAGCAATCCCAGGCACAGCTAGAGGTTGGGCAAAGAGGAGATTCAGAGCAGTCCTGTGGAGAAGGACTTGGGGATGGTGGTCAATGAGAACATGAACATGAGCCAACTGCAGTGTGCTCTTGCAGCCCAGAAAGCCAATCGTATCCTGGGCTGCATCAAAAGGAACATGACCAGCAGGTCAAAGGAGGTGATCCTGCTCCTCTACTCTGCTCTCATGAGACCTCACCTGGAGTATTGTGTGCAGTTCTGGGGTCCTCAACATCAGAAGGACATGGAGCTTTTGGAACAAGTCCAGAGGAGGGTCACAAGATGATCAGGGGACTGGAGCATCTCCCATATGAAAACAGGCTGAGAGAGTTGGGCTGTTCAGTCTGGGGAAGAGAACGCTGTGTGGAGACCTCATAGCAGCCTTCCAGTATCTGCAGGGGCCTATAGGGATGCTGGGGAGGGGCTCTTCATTAGGGACTGTAGTGACAGGACAAGGGGTAACAGGTTCAAACTTAAACAGGAGAGCTTTAGATTGGATATAAGGAAGAAATTCTTTCCTGTGAGGGTGGTGAGATGCTGGAGTAGGTTGCCCAGGTAGGAAGCTGTGAGTGCTCCATCCCTGGCGGTATTTATGGCCAGGTTAGAGGAAGCCTTGGGTGGGATGGTTTAGTGTGAGGTATCCCTGCTTATGGCAGGGGGGTTGGAACTAGATGATCTTAAGGTCCTTTCAACCCTAACTATTCTATGATTCTATGATCTTAAGGGAAGAAATTCACTTGGTGAATTCTAGTACTTTGGGAGAGTATGAATATTAAATTACATTTCAACACATTCAAAACATTGTGTATTACATTCTTGCTTGAGGAACTTAATTTGCTTTCATCAAAATATGAACTCTGCTAAGGAGAAATCAATTTCTGTTATAAAATATATCAGAAAAAAGAGTCTCCTTGCATTAATCTTTCTAAAAAAAACATTCTTGGCTGGATTACCTTTGCATTATCTGAAGGGACACAAGCTGCTCTACTCCTTCTTCCCACTCCTCCAGAAAGTGTAAAACATGTGAAGTTCATCCTACTCTTCCACTATAGTGCTCTCTGTAAGTGTGCCAGCAGTAGAGAATAGGTAGTCAGTAGATTTGTTTTACACTATGCCTCTGAAACAATTTTGTCACTGAAATTGTGCATGAAAAGCCTGCATTGCCTGAGTAGTCCTGATATTATACTTTGGCATACTGAGTAATAAAGAAATGGTGAAACAGGTGTTTTTTTCCCAAAAAAAGGACAAAAAAAGGCAAAAGGACAAGAAGTTCCTCTGGGAACAGTAACACTGGTGAGACTTGATACATCAGACTCCCTCTCTCTCTCTCCCCATTTTTGTATAGAAATTCTGGTAGAAATATGACATAAAGCATAGAGAATCCCTCTCCACATTGTTGTGTTCCTCACTGTGGATTAATAGAAGCCTGTTTATGCATGGAACCAGAATCAATTCACATGTTGGCCAGGATAAACACCACTTCAGTCAGTGAGTGTCTTCAGGACCAACATGTATAGGAATTTTGCATCTTAGATGAAAACCTCTAAATTCAAGGATGGCTTACCCCTATATCACCCTTAGGCAGAATATAGACCAAGAATAGAGGATTTTGGCCTTTGTCCAATTGTCTTCCATTCTGCAGGGCTACCCGTGCACTTATTTATTTCACGCCATAATCAATTATATAAGTTAATTGCTGATTTTGCTGCATATTTTACTGTGAAGGTGATTGAATTTTGGAACAAGTTTCCCATATGTTGTGGAATTTCAACCTTTCAGTAGGCAAAAGATTTTAATTCTTATGGTAGTCAAAACCCAACTGGACATGGCCCTATGTAACCTAATGTACCTGACCCTGCTTTGAGTAAGGGCTTGAATTAGACAATCTCCAAGGTTCCTTTTTCTTTCTCAGCTACTCTGTGGCTCTATAGCTGCTTGAGCTGAAGCAATTTGATTTCCTTTTGCACTCAGTTCAACCACTTAGAACTAAAACCAGTAACAGTCATGGAAATCTACTGCCCTAAAATTTAAAGAATAGCTTTTCATTTCACACACTTTGGGTTTATTTTTGACTTTTCTTCACAACTTTCCCCCCACTTTCTTCCTAAGATAATTTCCCAAATTTTATTGGTATGAAACTATGCTCTACTGGAGAAGAACTGTAAAATACTGGAGATCCTTCCACAGTGCTCCAGCTATATTTCTTTATTCAACCCTCAAAATTGGAATAATTTCAGCTACTGAAAAATTCTGCCATAGCTACTGAAGTAATTCTGTCCTGCTCACAGTCACTCAAAAAGACAGGATTTTACCAGGTTAATTCAATGTGCCAAATATTTTAGATAATTTTATTATTAAGGACAGCTAATTTTTCACTTTAACTGCAGAAAACTTCTATGCTTTCTAATACTGGTAAAGCTTGAGTGGGTCTGTCCCACACTAATGACTTTTTCATGGTGTCAGCAGAAATGAGAAAATATTGTTTGAATACTGCTCAGAGGAATTGGACACATAAAGTAAGTTTTGCAGTGTTTTTCTCTGCTACCTCCTGTTGTCTGCCCATTGCCTCATCCGCCTCTCTACAGCTGCTATGCATTTGCACATTTCATCTGTTTCAGTGTCAAGCTAAAACTAATGGTCCTACCTGTGCCCATTCTTTTGTCACTCAAAATCCTTGTAAAGTCCAAAGTCTCCTATATCACCTAGAAGCATACCCCTTCCACCTGTTGCTTCTATTTGAAAATGAAAAATAGAATACCAAAGAGAGTACAACTGCCCAACATGAATTACATCTCTGTATGACTTGTCATCTCAGTCCTCTCCAATAATGCATAAAGACTTTCAACTGGACTAACCACAGTTTATGAAAAAAAGTAAATTACTTTTCCTTTTCTTTAATTGGAACTTTGAACGATGAATTTTTCACACCAGGAAATTTACACACCAGGAATTTTACTTACTTCCCTTTTTCTAGATGCCCAAAATGATTGTTTATCTGAGAACTAGCATAATATCAAGCCCTGGTCATTTTCATTGGAAAACTGGAATCTGCCTTTTATATTTGAATAGAAGTATTTTGCTGTAGAAATGGTCGAGTTCTCAAGTGTGAAAAAAACAAATAAAAGAGTTTATGTAGTGATTTTTTTTCCTTTTCAGAAGGTTCTAGACTTATGACCAGAAATTATAGTTATTAAAAATCTTGACAATGTTCTCTGAAGAATTGTGTAAAAACCTGATGTTCTAGCTTCAGTATAATTCATGTCAGAATTTCACAGGTACAACAGGCAGGGAAAATATTGATAGAAAATATATTTATACAGATCCAGAAAATTATTTTTTTAAATAATTTATTTGTTGGGGGCTTTTCTCCAAATTTCATAGAGAGTTTCAGTCATAACTAAGAACTCTGACATCAGCACAAGTGACCCGAGGTATAGGCATGAAAGCAGGAATCATTTCTGAAAAGTTACAGAATGTATTATTTCCTGCCATAGCCAGTGGAAATTGGATACTCAGTGTTGTTTGCAGTATTCAGGTCCTCAAGTAGAAAATCTTAGGCAATAAAAACTTTGTTGGTTCTTATCCTCTATTATTCCATTCTCAAAATTAAAAATCCATCAGATTTTTTTCTTTTTTTTTCTTTTTTTTTTTTTTGTCAACTGAATATAAAATGTAGAAAGATTGACTTCAAAATTAACAGTTCACCTTAAATCTTCAGAAACGTAACTTGGGTGTGGCTTAAGTGTTTTTCTCATGACTACTAATAATCTGGAATTATGCATCTTTTTTCACCTTGTGTATGTATCTTTTNTTTTCCTTTTTACTTTTTTTTTTTTTTTTTTTTTTTTTTTGTCAACTGAATATAAAATGTAGAAAGATTGACTTCAAAATTAACAGTTCACCTTAAATCTTCAGAAACGTAACTTGGGTGTGGCTTAAGTGTTTTTCTCATGACTACTAATAATCTGGAATTATGCATCTTTTTTCACCTTGTGTATGTATCTTTTCTTGTGCATGTATTTTTTCAGTTTTCCCTTTTGTCCTGGGTTCAGCAGTTGCAGTCAGTTTTTCTTCTCTTTAGTAGCTGTGTTTTGACTTAGCTCGGGAACAAGGCTGATAAGGCCGATGTTTTTGGTTGTTGCTGAGCGATGTTTGCCCTGACCAAGGACTTTGTGAGCCTCATGCTCTGCCAGGGAGGAGGGAAGCCGGGAGGAAGGAGGGACAGGACTGTACTGACAGGACCAAACTGACCAAAGAGGTATTCCATACCATAGCACGTCATGCCCAGGATGTAACTGGGAGTGATCCGGAAGGCCTAGTTCTCTCGGGGTGGTTGGAAGAGGTGGTCGGTCAGCACTCGGTTGGTGGGGTGTCGTGAGTTATCTGTTGTGGTTGATGGGATGCTGTATTCTTTTTCTTTATCATTATTATTATTGGTGGTAGCAGTAGTGATTTGTGTTATACCTTAGTTACTAAACTGTTCTTATCTCAACCTGTGGAAGTTGCATTCTTTTGATTCTCCCCCCATCTCTCTGGAAGCAGGGGAGGGCAAGAAGGGGGGTTGAGTGAGTGAACGAGCTGCGTGGTTGGTTGGGTTTAAACCACGACACCTTTACATACCTGCAACATTTAAAAATGAATTGAAAAGAAATTAAATTACCTTTTGACGGGTACCATGTTGCAGTATGAGAAGTCATAACAGCAAGGTTATTTCAATCTTTGGATTCCAACTTTATTAGTCAAAGACATTTTAGTGTAAAAAGAAAGTAAAGAAGAATCTTTTTACACTAAAAACTTAAAAGATAATTCTGGAGATAATGCTAGTGTCTGAGGAAATAGAAATATGAAATGGAATATTGTTCCCAGTCTTTGACTGAAGCCTGATGTGGTTATGGTGAATGCTATTTTTTAATCTAATTTTCCTGCAAAGCTTTGAAACTGCACACTGAACATGCATGCTGTGATCACGAAGATTTCTCTTAGCCCAAAATAGAATTGACCAAACTACTTCTGCAATGTATGTTAGAGGTGTGAATCTTTGTGTATACCTGGTCTATGTTCATATAATGCATGGAGTGGGCTATTCACTGTTTAGAAGGCCCACAGAACACAGAATGAAGCTACTGTCTGTAGAGTATGATTTGTCCTATTACTACATGGGGGTAGCATGGCAGTGACAGTCAGTAACATGGTTGCTGGTGAAGGAAATTGCTCCCCAGACTTCACTGCCTGAATCAACCAAAAGCTGACCCCAACTTCAATTCCAGAATGGCATGGGCAGTAGTACGTAGGTCGTCTGTCACATCTGTCATCTTAAGCAGATATTCTATGTAAATGGGCATCCTGATGGAAGAAAATATCTACACGTGAGCAATGGAATTGATCTCTACATCTTTATTGAACATTATAGATGTTTAAACACATCCCTAGAGCCTTACATATGGACTTTCAGAACCCAATTTTGTTGTCATAGGCATACCTAGTACATTCAGGATGTGCCATATATATGAGATATTCACTTGGTGCTGGGAAATATGATTGAGACCTAAAGGAGAAACCAGTACCATTCCTTCCAGTATAAGTCTGCAGCCAGATGGCCATCTGCCAGGTACTAGAGACATGTCTGGACAGCTGAACTGGTCACATAAACTCAGGAGGAAAACTAACGTATGAAGGAGACTTTAAAGTGTCTAGCAGTTTTCCTTTCCATCTGGATTTGTGGGTAATGTCTAAGACTTAGATGTTTAGAGTTAAAATCTCCACACTGTAGATCACAAAAGGAAAGTAAAAAATTAAGTTTTGAGTCTACTTCTTAGCTCTTTTACACCTTTCACTTCCTTAAACTTCTTTTTGTAAAACTCCACAGGAACAGCAGATTTTAAACATCAATGATTTCTCAAGAATTTCAATGTGTTTTAAAGATATTAAGCTACTTTGGTCTCCCTCCTCTCTCCCCATAAGATTAATGGCAGCTTAGTTTAATGATTTCAGAGCTTTGTAGAGAACAGAGAGATACTGAAATCAAGGGAAAAGCAGATACACTATATCAGAGGTCAGGGAAAAGCAAACAAAGAAAACAGCTGAAACTCTCCAAGCCAATCACTACACAGGACTGTAAAGAAATATCCTGAAATATGTATTATCATGCATATATAAGACTAGACATTGAATTAAACATAGATAGCATTTAGAAGACTAATAAAATGCCACATCCTATTTTCTTTATTTCTGAAGACTGCAAAAGAAAAGCATTTTTAACTCTTTGGACTTTTTCTCTTATCAATGAATTCTTGTATAAGCATAAATTGAAAAATTATGGTGCTGTGTTGCTCAAGACTGAAGAACAACTGTGCACTGAGAGATCATCCCCAAGTCAGCACACATGGAAAATGTGCACCAGATATTAGTAATAGTGCCTGGTTGGCTTGAGTAATTATAAAGATCAGAACTGGATTATATTCAGGCAGTAGTAAACATTTGAAACCCCAAGGAAGTCTCTGAGAACTAATAGAGTTTAACAATTCACCAGATCTGATTCAACAGTGTTTTACTGGAGTTTAGACAAAAGCATGTTTAAACTATCCTAGTTTAGAATTATGCAAAAGCAAGCCATGTCTCTACAGTGTCCCAGACAAAATCTATGACTCAAGTGCTTGGCAAACTCCTTAATAAATCCTGTGAAAATTATGGCCATTTCCTCCCATTATCTCAAGCCTTAGTCTTTGGGTTACTTGGAAAGATCAGGTTTTTTTTTTACTTCAGTATTAAGGAATTATTTCAGTTTTGCTTTCCTCTGATCAGCAAGGCTGCATATATGAACCAGGGCTCAGGACATCCCTGCTAACAACAGGAAGATACTAGTTAGTTCAATAAAGTCTATGAATGAGACTGATACTTATATTTGAACTTTCACACAGCTTCTAAAATCCACCTGAGTATAGTTGACTGTTCTAACATCTGGAAGTGCTTAAACAGAATTCAGTTATTAGCAGATAACTGTGGAACAGAATTATAGGCATATGAAAGTGCAACACAAAAAGATCAGATTGTGTGTTCTTAAGCACACTACTGACATCATGCTACTTATATAGAATCCTAATTTTAGACACAATACAGTTAATTCCTGTGTCACTTTGAAAAATTTAACAATGAATGCATTAAAATTAATCCTAATTTTAAAAATTAACATATGTAAGGATTATCACTTGCCTTACTAATGGATTTCAAAAGTAACCATTTTCTTAGCCTTGTGAATAAATTAAAATGGCCCTTATCTTATTAATATGAAAATCCCTTCTCTGCTTTGTCTATCTGGTACATTGGTAATTAAGGATTTAAAGGCCTTTTGCCTGGTTCTCCTCAGTAAGGTAGGGCATCTGTGACTACCTTTGTAAATTCTCTAGATTATAGATATCAATGCCCAATGTTTACTCATTTTAAAAGTTCTGGAAACAACACTAAAGATCAATTCAAAGGAACTGCCATTTCATATTCCCCATTCATTGATAAATTAAAGCCAAAAAGGAACTCGTTCTTTGATAACACATAGGATTATGAGTAGGTTTAAACTACAGATCTATTATTCACTGTACTAATGTTTGAGAAGCTGCAAGTTAAGTCATATTGTCTTTTTTGTACATATCAATAAGGATATGGTAAAGAACTAGGGATTAGGTTCACAGAGAACACTGCAATGACAAACTTTTAAGTGTCTAGGAGACTGTTTTCAGGCTCTCCTACATAATGCACCAAGATAATACACTTAGCAAAAGTATCCCCCAAAACTATCCTACTGAATAGAAAGCCCTGAACTACAGATAGCTAAAAGGCTGTGTATAGAAATGCAGTAGCTGGATTCAGCTGGCACTAGAGGTTCAGGGCTCTTTATAGGTCTTGAGTTTCTCAGTTCAGTTTAAATTGATAAATATACCATAAATATCTTGGGAATTTTCTTACTTAACTAGAGATATAACTATTGAAAAATACTTTTGGCTTGAAGGATAAGCTATTATTTAAATCCAGCATTCATATTTCCTTATCCTGTTCTCCTGTTCCACCATTCCAGTGGCATGGAAGCCTATGTTTGGAAACTTCTCACCCATGGCTCCATTTTCCTCTTTTCTTCTTGCACTTGCCTAACTTGATTATGATCACATTCCTTCTGTGATTTCTTTTTTTTTTTTTACTCTGACTCCTATGAATAGGAATGCTAATCTCTTTATAAAAGAAGTAAGTGAAGAATCTAATGAACACTATTAGAGGAGACCTGCCTCCAGCCAGGTGGAAGAGAGGGACAATCAGGTTTACTGGACTTTGTGAGTCAGATGGCCTGGCATCTCGGTCCCACAGGAGTAAACACATGTGCACAGTGTACCCTGATGCCACCAAGTTATCAAGAGATAGATCCCACTTGTATTTTTGGAGTGACAGGAGGATCCAATATCTAACTAGATATCAGAGTTGACTGTACTGGAGGTTGATATCAGCCTCACTGGAATGGAGTAGCTAATGCACCCCATTCTGACTGATCTGGAGGCTCCATGCATCCTTAGTATACACTCTCTCAGAATAGGGTATTTCAAAGACCCAAAAGGGTACCGGTTATCTATAATTTCCAACAATGTCTATTGGACTTAGGGATCGTTTATCTACTCAAAAATAAATTTCATAGATGAAATAGTTTTTTCATCTAAAGAAATTGCAGATTCCCATTTGTCATGCATATTTGGCCTCTGTCCTTCCAATCTCAGTCAGAAATGACATGAGGTTATTGTCTTTTTTCTGTCAAAGTGAGTAAAATTGCTATTTGCTCCATTAATGAGAAATTCAGCTATTGAGCTGATCTTTGGTCCTCTGCCACTGACTTCTGCCCTTTGTTTTGTCTTGTGGACCTAGAACTGTCAATAAGCTATTGATTAAAGAATAGAAAGTCAATAATTTGTATTCTCCTTAGAGCATGTGAAAATTGAATTTATCTTCATATTTATTGACATTTTACTATGAAATTTTGAGCCTGTAATAAAGCTGTTTCTAGTTATTCTGGGCTTGAGAATTTTATGATTATGAGAGAATTTTTTTTGACTTAAGTAATTTACAAATTGATCACAATAAAGAACAACCCAGCATTAAACATCTATAAGTCAGTTTATGTAGTATGTCTTTTGTAACAGATTAAAATCATAGCTCATCTGATAGTATAGAATTTTACATCCATGCATCAATACCCAAATTGCTACTCAGTTTTATTCTGGGTTCTTTTGACACAAGGAAAGGGTGAACAAAACAAGAACAGAATACAGTGTTCACAGCAAAGTTGATCATTTCAGTACATTATAAAAGACTCGGCTTGAAGCAAAAAGGATGACTTCAGAAAACTTTTTTATAGAGAGATTTGCTAGATTTAACTTTATTTTGGATCAGTAGTTACACATCCACTATCAAGGAATTCTGAATTCTGTGCTGGATGATCTCAGATTTGGAGACATACTTAAGTCATCAGTTTTTCAAAGTAGCTTTTTTTCAGGTCACTAAATTCTTTTTGAGTCATTTTTGTGATATATTTTATTTGGTACTTCTGTACATGGTCCTTCCATTGAGGCCTCTGAGAAAACCAACACAGAAAAATAAAGGCAAAAAAAACATAGGCAGATGTATATGCCATGCTGTCAAAGAACATTAAGTATCCTTTTTTTTTTGACCGGTTCCCTGTGTCAAATATGTATATTACTGGAAGATAGCCTTCAAAAGCTGTATGATAGGAAACAAACTGTCTCCACATTCAAGGCAGCTGTTCACTTGGCACTTAGAGACATAAGGAAGTCAATAGAAATACCAGTATGTATCAGAAAATACCAGTTCTTCTCAAAGAGTATGTGTCAAGAAACATGATACAGATAAACTTTACTGGTGTTTATAAATTACTTGGAATGAGAATCAATATGTTAGTGAAATGATCAGGAGCAGATTAAATAGAGTATGGCAATATTGCAGAAGGAAAAAAAATCATATTCAGAGTGTATCCAAGTAAATCATAATATTTCCATCAGTTTTCAGAATATTCTTTTTTGATTGGGCTGTTGTTGTTGATGATGTTCTAATGTAGATGATGTTCCAAGTCTAGGTTGAATGGGGGTGGTCTAGTGGAAGCTGTCCCTACCTATCACAAGGCATTCGGAGCTGGATGATCTTTAAGGTCCCTCCCAACACAAATCATTCTATGGTTCTATGATTTTTTGTTGTAGATTCACTATCCATTTTTCTATAAAAAAAGGATAAATTCTTATTTTCCAATTTCAGGATAAATAAATGCTGCCATAATATGAATGTGTCTGAAAAGGACAGGGGAAATAATTGTTTTCATTTTGAGTCAGATGAAAGTGAAAATGTTTATCTTTTGATTATATAGAAAAGGAAAATAATCTTTATAGTTTGCCTTTGTGATAATTTGGGATCAATACAGAATGGAAGGAATGTTGAAATTTGGCAAGTTTTCATTGCAGAAAAGTTCCTTTCAGTGTTCCATTGAGGACTGCACTACTGTTGATTTCACCAGATGCACACCCTATAAAGAACTTCAGTCACTTTTTGCACAGAAAACACATATAATAATTTCCTAATAAATGCTTTCCTTTAAGAATGGCAGTCATGCTATACACCTTTATACTTTCATATGAAAATATGTCTGAGATTGTGTGCATATAAAGAAGCTAGAAGGAATTTTTCACAGCTGTGAAGGTAACAAATACAATTACTGCAGGTCTATGAAAATTATAGATCAAGATCTGCATATAACAATGAATTTTATATATCAGTTTCGACAGATTAAGAAATAGGTTCTGTGCTAGTAGACATACATGATCTATTGCAAAGTTTCATAAAGTTTAAGCACATTGTGATTTTATATTTTGGGGTCCTAGGAATGAACTAAGAATAAAGCAATTATTATGTTTTTCACAGCTCATTTCTGGTTTTTTTTTGCCCCATATACTTTGTATAAGAGGAAAATGTGATCCCAAGTCTGCAAAGTCATTGCTTCTCAGGGACTCACAGCCAGTTGTGTTTAATGACCTGTATTGGCCTGCTCAATAGGAACTGCTCTGCTCTCCTAGAACAGATGAAATATCCCTCAGAAAAAATGTAGCTTTACATTATTTTTAATAGTAATAATAATATGTTAGCTTTGTGCTCCAGTTTCTTGAAAAGATTTTAGAGGGATGGGTGAAGGAGGAGGGGAAGGAAGGCAGCAGATACAAATAGCTTGCCCAGCAGGGAAAGATTTTTGCTTAATTTTAATCAGTTCCTTCACCTAGAAAACCAAGGTATATACTCTATAAACTTCTTTATTTATTAAAGCAGCTTCAGTAACCCATTACAATTAAAACAATTTCAGGTTTTCGCAAATAGTTTCTTCTGCATTTTACCACCCTTTTCTAGTNATTTTAATCAGTTCCTTCACCTAGAAAACCAAGGTATATACTCTATAAACTTCTTTATTTATTAAAGCAGCTTCAGTAACCCATTACAATTAAAACAATTTCAGGTTTTCGCAAATAGTTTCTTTTGCATTTTACCACCCTTTTCTAGTCTCCTTAATGTAAAAGCAAAAAAAAAAAAAAAAATGTGACTAAGAGAAATATGAGTAATTATGTATTGAACTACAGTTATGCAGTGGAGTGCTTCATTTATTTGTATTCCAAAGAAACTTTTATACAAATCTTGTATTTGAGAACTGTGGTGGTCAAAAAGTGAAACTTTGAAAAGTGAGTTCTTAGGATACAACATGAATTTATCAGAAACTTTTATTTGTGCTTAAACATCTAGAGATTAGTAATGAAAAATAAAAACTAAAAATGTTTAATTTACATAGGAGTTTTCAAATTCGAAGTTCCCACAAGCAAAGGATTCAATTAAAATGAAGTCCGTTAAGAAACTTTCACAGAATCACAGAATCACCAGGTTGGAAGGGACCTCTATGATCATCAAGTCCAACCCATGCCCTACACCTCCACAGTTCTGGAGAAGTTTTGGTACTAATCTCAGTCTTGAATCAGAGTATATTCTTGTTACAAGGCCAACTTGGTTGAAATTAATGAATTACCAAAGATAAAAAGTTAGTTTCTTTCCTATCAGAGATCAGGGAACAGCAAGGAGTGCAAAAGATATTACATTGTATTTACATTTTCAGGTTTTTCAATTGTGTCCAACTGCTATTTTTGTAATCTAGAAAAGAGATAATATTTAATCCATCTACAGAAAATGAATCATGAAATCCTTTTATCAAATATAAAGGTGAAGTGTTCATAAAACTACAAGTTTTTTTTTTCCAGTTTCATTGTTTAAATGCTGTGCACAGCTGCTAAAATGTAATCAAGAAAAGCTACCAGCTTTTTGTCTGTAACTGGAAAAACTGATTGATACAGAAACCTTCATGAAATTGTTTCTTAAATAGTGCCAAACATATATAAACATATAACCTCATTAACACAACAGTGAAGAGCTCATCGAGTTTTTTATATTTTTGTTTCTTAATTAAAATAGGTAGCATTTCAATCATTTTCTCCAAATGTGAGAGAATGTTTTAAGAACCTTAGGGTGTAAGCTAGAAGTGGAGGTTTTGCTGCATTTGTTAGTTCAATTGAATTAGATTAGCATGAATGAAAAGCATGGGTGGAGAGCTGAAATTCAAACAACTTGAATCTGGAGGATAACATATCCTTTTAGCCCAGGCAACTAGGTATGGCCCCAAGAGAAATGGATTGGCACTATTTCTATTATGAAACATAATATACACTTTCAAACTGATTGTAAACACTTCCCAATATGAATCAAATCTCGGAGTGCTCAAAACACTACTTTGGGGGGGTTTATGTAATTTTAAATAGATCTTATTTTCTGATCAATCTCTTCCCATTTTTTGGCATACCCATGTGTCCCTTAAAGATATGGATATTTTTATCTTATCCTGTCTTTCTGATTTGCAGCATGATGCGTGAAACAGATAAAGAGGGATGAGATCACCCTGTTTTTGTTATTGTAACTTCATGAAATTGTATTTCACTTAAATAGATTTGGCATCATTTCTTAGGAAAGCTATTAATCATTCTGTGCCAGGAAAAAAGATTTCAGTAAGAAATTTCCCTTAAGTGAAGTCAGTGGCAGTTGCTGTTATCAAAATTTGTCAGCAATCTTCCAACAATTATGATTTTAAATGGCAATTTTTACAGAAAAATATAACTTATTGAAAACTAGTCTGCCACTTTGACTAAAAATAATGTGTTGGTATTAATTAACTGAACTTTAAAATTTAATTTAATGTATATGGCCATATTATATATATGCTTTCTTTAGAATTAAATGTATTAAAAGTCATTGTTACTGGTCGGTATACATATTTTTCTCTCTGTGATAATTACTGGCCTATACTAGCCCTATTTCTGCTATTCTTTAGGGCTCTATGGTCCACATCATTTTTGAACATTCTCATATTTCCTATTACCATTGCTTGTTAATGACAAGTGTTGGGGTTTTATTTAAACTCTTGTTGAAAAATTAAGGTCAGCTTTTATGATTTTATAAGTAATATATCTTTACTTTTTCCTATGTCTTCCATTAAAATGAAAATATAGAATACGCATGACTTTCTAAAAGACAAAATTTTGTGGAGGAGCCACTGCTGGCTGTTCCCTGATGGTAGATAAGCCAGGAGTCAAGTTGACCAGTAAGTGCACTAACTCATCAGAGATCCCCGGTGCCTGAATGGTGCCAAGGTGGTGATAGTGATAGGTTCTGTCAGTCATCTGCAGGTGATAACAGAAGGTGAGGTAATGAGTGAGGTCCAGGGTCCAGACAGGATATCCTGCCAGCACATCCGTCTTGCAGAGAACATGACTACCTGCAACAAAGGACTGAGGTCCTTCTGGAGACATGGCTGGATACTGGCAATCCTGCAGCATTCCTGACATCCCTGTCCTGAGCTGAAATGGCACTACAGGATCATGGGCAAGCAGTGATGAGCCCCTGTAGGATGCTGGAGATGGAGGCTAAGGTCTGCTTTTGTTCCATGTACACTGACTTTACTAGTTTTCCAACATGCAGGGCAGTTGGTCCTTGACAAACCTCCTACTGATCACCAAAAGACTTTTTCTTTCATGCATCACATCACCTCAAATGCTATTCTGAATTATAGTTTAATATTTTATGTGAAAGTTTTGAGTTTACTTTTGTCATTCTTAGCAGTTCTCTAGGTCTCAAATCTATTTACATTAATAAGATTTGTAATACTTTTGTTCAGAATTTTCTGCTTTACATGCCATATTTGATTTCCTCTCTTGTGAAACCACTTAGAATAGACAATTTTCTAAGAAACTTGGGTTGTCCAGTTTGCTGTAGGCATTGTTGTCAGCAACAAGATTATCTTGTCAACACACTGGTCATCGGAATGCAAACAAGTTTTAGTTTTATCTGTACTGACCTTAAGCACTGCTGTCCTTTTCATTTTTTCCACATTTCAATCATATTTATATCATATTTACCTTATGTTCTCTAATAGCCAAAATACCCTACCAAAAAATGCAGTTGTACAGACAGCACATTTATTTCATTTCAGACTATGCACAAGTTTTTTCAAATGTCAAAATATTACTGATTCTTAAAAACACAAGAGAGCACCTTTTCTCTACTATAAAAAACTGTCACATAAAATTACAACCGCTATTTCCTTGTACCTCAACTTTTCTTTCATTTGTAATCATCTCTATGAGCTGTTGAAAAGACAGACAACATTTGTACAAAACATGCACCTTTATCCCAAGGTCCTGGCTCTGTAACAGTGTTATATTTGCTAGAATGCTTCTGTATTCTACCTTTTATACACAATATACACCTACACCTCAGCTTCAGCAACAGGACAACTCACAAATATCTAGTTTAGCTCCTTTCAAATCAGCACTTTTTGTAAGTTCTAATGTGTATTTCACATAAATATATATTCACACTTTAAAATTATCAAGTTTAACTCTTTTTGTTGTAGCTTATGAAGAAACATGTAAAAAACTTCTGCTTTTGACATAATTACTCATAAATATAAAAATATTATTCAGTTTCTCTTATTACGAAATGCCATGCAAATCAAATACAATCTTCTGCAGAAACATTTTAAACGGAATACTCATATGTATTCCTATGAGTTTTGTATAATCAGTAGCACACGAAATGCCAATTGGGCAAAATATATTTTAAAAAAATACCCTAAATCAGGGTTTTGTTTTTCTTTAATTTACTTACACAGAAATAGAGGCTCAGTGATGTATAATTCATTTGCATATATCATGAAAAGACAGTCATGATGCATCCTAGAGAGCCATCCAGATTCAGAGAAAGGATCCTGGCATCAAGGCAAGTTTTATGCTGACACTTGTTAATGGCTGAAAGTTGCACTTTCTGAGCAATCAACTACCAATGAGTTGCTTGGAACAGCAGTTTTTATGTGAAATTATATGAAAGAGGTAACATGCTGCAAGCATGTGACTTATAGACATGGAAACTGTTAACTTGGGAAGATAGCACATAAAACAGAGACCTATTTAAGAGAAAGATTCTACTTTGAATAGCACGTGCCTGATATCAGCATAAGCAGGGAGACCAGATGCTTCTCAAATCTAATGTGAAAGCATGTAAACTCCATGAGCATCATTCACCTTTACAACCAGCAAATGAGAATATTAAAGGAGGAGAGCTAGACAGTGGAAAAGGAAAAGGAAAAGGAAAAGGAAAAGGAGGAGAGAAGAGGAGAGGAGAGGAGAGGAGAGGAGAGGAGAGGAGA
>NDXB01001137.1:284374-302829 GCA_002631895.1 Agapornis roseicollis | reverse complement strand
GGTTAGTGTTGGCCTTGGCAGTGCTGGGAACGGTTGGACTGGGTGAGCTTGAAGGGCTTTTCCCACTCCAGGGACCGCTTTCCTGACGGACCGAGCCGCCTCCCGTTGCCCGGGCGATGCCGGGCGGGGCTCAGCGGCGCGGTGGGCGGGCACAGGCCATACGGCGGCGGCGTGGGGCGGGAATGGCGTCGGAGCCGGGTACGGGTGATGTGCGTCAGGAGCACCGCTTCGACCAGCGGGGCTTGGAGCGGTTCCTGTGCAGCCACCTGCCCGGCTTCCCGCGGCAGCCTGCGGCCGCTCTCGCTGTCAGGCAGTACAGGTAACGGGTGGGCTGCTCTGCCTGTGAGGAGCGAGTGGCGGCCTTCCTGGCTGCTGACACGGGCCCTGGCCCGTGTGGCGCCATGCGGCGCGGAGCAGAGCGTAGGCCCGAAGCGTTATGCTGCGGGGCGCCCTGAGGGGCTGAGGCGTTGTCTGCTGCCCGGCAGGAAAGGGGAGCAGGGTTTGCCCTTTGCCCTGAGGAGAGCAGGCAGCGGCCATCGAGGTAACAGGTCTTCCCTTGGGCAGCGGGGGAAGTCAAAGTTCACAGTGGCAAAGGTGACCTCCACCTCAGCAGGTGGCAGCCTGCAGGCAGGAGATGGGGATGTCGGGATAGGATAGGTGGGAATGGCTTTAACCTGCCAGAAGGGACATTGAGATGAGCTCTTAGGCAGAAGTTCTTCCCTGTGAGGGTGCTGAGGCGCTGGCACAGGGTTCCCAGAGGAGCTGTGGCTGCCCCATCCCTGGCAGTGTTCAAGGGCAGGTTGGACACAAGGACTTGGAGCAACCTGGTCTGGTGTGAGATGTCCCTGCCTATGACAGGTGGTTGGAACTGGGTGAGCCTTAAGGTGCCTTCCAACCCAAATCAGTCTGGGATTCTGATGATTCTATGATGTATTGGGTGGACTTGCCAATGTCCTCAGAAAAGCGTGTATGTGGCTGTTTGTGGTGTGCTCTGCTGCAGTATACACGCAGTTGTTTTATTGCCTACTCATAAATCTCACTTTATGTGATTAATTGAACAGCAAATAATAATGTTCAGAAGCACATACATGGCTTAAGAAATCAATTTGAAAAGCCTTCAGCTATCAGCAGGTAAGCAAACCCACATAAGGAGCCTAACACTATTCTGAGATTCCCAGTAATGTCTGCAAGGCAAAGCATTGCACCAGCAAGGCACTAGCCCCAGGCGCTAGAGATGCTGTTGCAGGGAACACCTAGCTCATTTGCACTCAGCAGATCAATGGTGTGACTTCAGATCAGGAGCAGTTAGATGTTATGTTATTCTAAAAGTATTAATTCCTTTGTAAATATGACTTCAGCTGCTTCACCTGCAGCTTTCACTAAGAACCAGTAAACAAATTTTCATATGTCAAAACATAAAAAATGCATCAGCTACTAAGAAGGAATAAAAATTGACTGCTACTGCTAAACCCAGGACACTTCTGATGCAAATATTAGTCATCCATTGTATCCTCAGCTACTTTAATCCTTCAGTTGAGGAAACTTTAGGAGGGGGCTCAGGAAGAGCAAAACTCCTGTCAGTATTCATGCTTCTACTACTTTCTTTGTCTTGTAGTTGCAGTTTGAAGCTTCAACTGATATAAACCTCTTTTGTGCCAGGCAGTGTTTGTCTCTGCAGTATACTTGTTAAACTCTATAACAGACTATGCCCTGGCTGCCTCAGGGAGAATGGAAGTGTTGTGGGGAGCATGAGAGCAAAAGTTCCCTTGATTTGGGTTTTTTGCTAGTTGGCTAATCTTTTATTGGACTAGGTCAGAATGTGTGTTAAAAATGGTCTAGAAGGAGGAGAGAAAGGCAGTAAGGATCAATAAGCTTGATTGGGATATGATGGACAAAGTGTTGTGAAGGGTTTCACTAGGTTGTCCTTGTCTTTTACCCATGTATGTGGTTGAAATGTCTAGTTTCTGTCATTCCTTGTCACTGTAACGTTCGTTCTTTAAAACTTTAGTTACTATAGGCTGTTACTATAGGCAGTCCTTTAAGCATAGCATAGGTATGAGATAATCAGGACAACATACAGAGGGGCTTGGTACTAGAATCATCAGTTAGTTGGAGAGATTTCTCTGTGCTTATGTTGTTCAAAATACAGCTTGCCAAAGGACAGATACAATTCTGGGCTAGTGTGAATTCTGCTTTGTTTGATTTCCCCAAATCAGAAAGCTTCACAGTTAGTATGTACTGCATACCCTGAAACATTAATGATGTTTAGGGGGGAGAGGTAAATGCCATCTCCATTTCACAGGAGACCAAATTGTGTATCTGTGACCTCTCTGCAGTGAAAGAAGACATCTTCCCATCTTCCTTATAGGCAGGAGCAGAACCTCTGGCTTGTGATCTTGTAAGCTATCACTTGCATCCTTGCAAGACTATAGTGGGGAAAAAAAAAACCCAGACAAACCAAGCCAACAAACAACTCTTGAGAAGAACCCTTTCTTCTGCCTGCCATTTTGTTCAGGCTGAGTCACAGCGCATTTTGCATAATTTCTGTTGAAAGTTTGTAAAATGGTAAGTACTTGAATTTGCAAGTAACTGTTATCTTTCTCTTTGTAGCTCAGGCCAGTCAAATCCGACCTTTTATCTTCAGAAGGGTGAGAAGGCTTATGTGCTCAGGAAGAAGCCCCATGGCCCCCTTTTACCTAGAGCTCACAAGGTAAGGAACATACTTCATCAAGCTCCAGACACTTTGTATTGCTAAATCTGGTACATGATGGTGTGGCACATGGTTGAATGTGTCCAGAAATGCAGTGAATTGCTGGATCATTTACAGTTCTTTGTGCTATACTATACAAATGTCATCAAGGAGGATGTGCTGTTGTTCACAGATTTGTGTTTGGGAGCTTTTCATGAACCTAAATTTCTCTGTCTTCTTCAGGTTGATAGAGAATATCGTGTGCAGAAAGCCTTATTTTCAGCTGGATTTCCAGTGCCTGAACCGCTGTTGTACTGCAGTGATGTTTCTGTCATTGGAACAGAGTTTTATGTAATGCAGCACGTGCAGGTTGGTCTTCTAATGTAAGGAATTTTTTTCGTTACATTGCATCCTAAGGAATTTGCTACAAGATGCTTTTAGATTGTCTGAAACTCTTCCTGTTAGAGCCTTGTCCAGCATTTACTGCATTTTGTGCTATAAACATAAGCAATCCTCTGGTATTTTAAGAAATGTTAGATACTGGAAATTCACACAGATTTCAGCTTCTTCAGGACTTATTTCGCACTTTGTTGAAGTTTTTATCTTAGTATGTAACCTCTTGGTCTTGTTTAGAGCTCTCAGAAAGATGTCTTGAAATGAGGGAATATTGCTTCTGTGCAAAGCATAGGCAAGGCAGAGTGAGAACAACCAAGGTATAAAGTTATACTGAGCATCTTGGGGCCTCTTTACTAGTGAAGACAGGAATCTATTTACAATCACCTTTTCTTGAAAACCAAGCAGGGTTCCAGCTTAAGCACTAGTTTCAGAAGGAGTATGGCATAGCTCTGTCTGTGGTCCATCACTCTAGGGGTTCTGTGGCAGAGCTGATTCTGTTTCTGCTAGGTTTTGGTGATTCTGATTTGAAGTCCACTGTATCATCACTTTGGTTTTTTTATATGCTGTGAGAGGAAGATTGGAACTCAGGCCTCTTCCCTTTTCACTACGTCCTTCTCTGTCATCTGGTTCACTGAGAAAATAGAAATGTACTGAAGCCATTGTGTGAACCAGTGAAACTGAGGAACTTATAGAAGAGTCTGCTTTTTGTTTTCCTGTCTGCTATTGGCAGTGTTAAAGGAGAAAATGGAAGAACACACCCATGTTCTAAACATATTAAACTGCTCCCCCTTTCCCTAGGGTCTTCATTAATATTTTTTTTCCTGGAATTTAGCTGTTAGAGACAATTGAAAAACCTTTCATTCCCCCTGCACCCCTCAGTTCAAGGATATCTGAATTGAGTGCTCCAATTCAGACTTTCATCTACTGAATACATCTGTTATTTGAATTGCCTTCCAATAGACATACTAATGATCTGAGATTACTGTGAATCCCTTCATGTGTCCTGGGCAAGGAATAAAATAAGCGAGGAAGGCATTTTTGATTGCATAGGGAGTGCTGATTTACTGCATTTGGTTTTGCTCCTGAAATGTAGAGCTTTAACTTCTGTTTGTGTGATGTGTACATCCCACCAAATACCTGATTTCTGACATTTCCAGGGTCGCATCTTCCGAGACCTCTCCCTGCCTGAGGTGGGCTCAGCAGAGCGTTCTGCTTTGTATATTGCAATGATAGAAACTTTGGCCCTCTTGCACTCCTTTGATTTACAGTCATTGGGTCTCCAGGGATATGGGAGAGGACCAGGATACTGCAGAAGACAGGTACAGCTCTTCAAGAAGTCTCTTATTTTGTCAGGTCTTTGAAGATTTGTTTGATTTGCAAGCTAAATTGTTATTAATGACTTGTAAAGTGTCATATTTTAGCTATTAAATGCTTTCACCTAGTTCAATTATTTGTGCACAGTATAAAGTTAGTATTACATTCAGATCAGTTCTATAGTGCTATACTCACTTTGGAATAATATTAGATTTGGGCTCTGCAAATAGGATTGAAATAGAAAACAGAGGTAGCATGGTAATAGTCAAAACCCAGAATCATGTGCTTCAGAATTTAGAGCTCATGAAAAACTTGTGAATCAGTTGAAATGCTTGTATCTCTTTAGGTATCAACTTGGAAAAGACAGTATGATGCAGCTGCTCATACCAATATTCCTGCCATGAACAAACTGGCTGACTGGTTAGCAAACAACTTGCCACCTGATGATAATGAAGAAAGCCTGATTCATGGGGACTTTAGAATAGATAACATCATCTTCCACCCAACAGAGGTATTTGAAATATATCTGTACATGTTTAGTAGGTTTTGGTCCTCCTTTTGTTCGTACTCCTACCATGTAATGGAACACTTATATGTGTGCTTTGGTGCATGATACATGTTTGAAAGGAACAGTGGAAAACTTCACGTTTCTCCATACTCTGTCTATGGTGTTTAGCTACCTTATACAGTCCTGGTTTTCACTGCAGGAGCTAGTTACTTGATTATTTATTAGCTGCAGTTCCTGCTTCAAAATCCAGGAAGAAGACATCTTCTATGTACAGATCCTATTGAATTCAGTGCAACTTAAGAGTATATGAAGGCTCACTTCCTAAGCATCTGATCCAAAGCCCATTGAAATCAGTCATATGGCTTCAGTTAACAACAATGGCTTTTAGAACAGGATCTGAAGGGATGATACATGATGCTAGTAGAAGCAAAGAAAAAATCTGCCAAAGCTGCTTAGTTATGGAGCACATGTAGATCACAGAGACCCTGAAGTTCCTCATTCATCTTTAGGGGAAAGAAAGATTTTTTTTTTTTTTTCTAGTTCCTTAAACAAATGTGTATTATCTATCCATCAACACAATTGCATTTTCATTATCTTTTTTTCCATGCTATTTGCTGGGTTCTGACCAGAATAAATGCTGGGGATTTGTGACCAAGACTTTGCAATTCCTGTTTCACAACAAAGCAACAGGTCCCATGGATTCCTGTTGTTGACAGATAACATTAGATCAGTTGAGAGACACTATAGGCTTAAATATGCTGACAGACTCCCTGAGCAGAGAGGATCTGACAGTTCTAGGAACTATCTGTGCTGTTCCTGATGCAGTTGAAAGAATCAAGCAAACTATAACTAGTAGTTTGAAATAATCTATAGAAATTGTATATGCAGAAAAATAGTCTTTTGCCCATAGTTTAAGTAGCCATGAATCATGAGTAGGCTGGAGGTGCCATTCAGGATGACCATAAGTGTTACTGTATGCATAACATGATACATCAGTGTTTTGTCCATGAGTATCTGTGCAACAGTACTGGAAACCATCAAAACCAACCCAGTTGTCAGTACTACTTTTCCTTAGGATACTTTAATCCAATCGTATTTTGACTAGAATAGTTTAGAAGTTTCTGAGAGGAAGAGCACTACTCAAAAATGAAAAATCCTTACCAGTGTTTCATTGGAAAAGTTCTTGGTTTATGCCCCTATAGGAATACTACTTTTCTGCAGATCCTTACCTTACCTCATGCTAAAAGGAACAGTGTTTGCTGTTGACAGCCACAGTGTGTGTTTTTAAACACACAGTAACTGAGTAAAGCTGTTGGATGTTAAATGTGTTGTGCATTTGTGGATTGCGAGACTTTATCTTCTAGCATTCACTTGAGGTTTTTATTTTTCTTTAAGGCTCGTGTTTTGGCAGTGCTGGACTGGGAACTTTCAACTTCTGGTCATCCTCTAGCAGATTTAGCTTATGCCACTCTGTCCTACTTTTGGCCTGCATCTGCTAAGGACTTAGGTCAAGGGACTGTCTTCGCTTTCAAAGACACCATAGGTATGAAACTGTAATCTTTTTGTTGAAATGAATCCCATGGTTGATTTCTATTTTGGTTTGTTAACTTTATAATAATTTAGATATTTAATTAATAAGCACATAAATTTGCACTTGCAAAGAACTTTTCCGTTGTTTTCTTTGTAGGAGAAAACAGGCTGACAGGGAGGTTTACGGTCCTGTCTTAACAACCTGTGGTTCAGCTGCAGGATGCTACTTCTGTAAAAGTTTATTTTGAGCCTTTCTTGGAGATAATGGAAGAAGCCTGAATTGAAAATACAAATTTATCATTGATTAAGCACTACCACACCCCCTGCCCCTTGGTGACATTGATTTCCTGATGGAGTGGAGGCAAGGGGCAATAAAAAGTGTTCTGCTGTTCTGAAATTCTGACAACTCCTATGTCCTCTTAGCTCTCTATACTATCACGAGAAGTGCTAAATCATGTTGTTTACTGTGTCAGTGGAATACAGCTGAAAAATTGTTCAGATACTTTAAGAATAAGGTGGAAAAATAATAGAAAATGTTGAATATTCTAAAATATTCTGTTGTTCTTTTGTAGAAACCCCCTCATTTGAAGAACTGGTTTCTATTTACTGCCGCTGCCGGGGCATCAGCACTACTTTAGCTGACTTTAACTTTTTTCTTGCTTTGTCATATTTTAAAATGGCAGCAATATCTCAGGTAATCCACTCACATTTGCTGAAATGTCACATGGTTTTCTTATGAGTATTTGTAGTTGGTAATACTTGTTCAAAATACAGGGAAAGGTGGTAGGGACTCTGAGGCTCAGGTTTTTTCCATCAGTTCTCCAGGTCAAAGGGAATAACATTGAAAAGGCCAGGTGGATCTGGCAGGTTAATAAGTGATTAGAAGGGTGGTGCCATAGTCACAAGTTTGGTTATTTAGAAGATGGAACTTGATTTGAGAGGCCTACTGGAGGCTGGTGGAGTGCTGGACAAGGGGGAGAGCTGCTTTGGTAGGAAACTTGACAGGCTGGTCAACTGATGCTTCCAGTCAGTTGCCAGCACTCGTAATAAATGCTTGGAGCAATGCAGAGCTACTTCAGCCACTCCAGCCAATGAGTTGACTTTATGTAGAGCTCAGCTCAGATGCCTCTATACAAATGCCCATAGAATGGGGAATAAACAAGAGGAATTAGAGATGTGTGCACATCTCCAGGGCTGAGAAAGTTGGGACTGTTCAGCCTGGAGAAGAGAAGGCTGTGTGGAGCCTTCCAGTGTCTGAAAAGGACTACAAGGCAATCCAGAAGGTTCCTCAGTTGTGTAAAAGACAACTTCTTTCTGCAAGTAATAGAGGAGCTGACAAGGAGGGGTGCCATGCTTGACCTTGTGCTTACCAACAGGAAGAGGCTGGGTGGGAATGTGATGCTCCAGGTTAGCCTTGGCTGCAGTGATCATGAGATGGTTGAGCTCGATATCCTCAGGGCAGTGAGGAGGGCATGCAGCAAGCTCACTGCCCTGGACTTAAAGAGAGCAGACTTTGGCCTCTTCAGGAATGTGCTCAGTAAAGGTTCCATGGGATAAACCTCTATAGGGCAAGGGGGCCCAGAACTGCTGGCTGGTATTCAAGGATCACCTGCTCCAAGCTCAGGAGTGTTGTGTCCCTACTAGAAGGAAAGGAAGCAAGAAGACTAGGAGTCCTCCATGGATGGATAAGGAACTGCTTACTATTAGCACAGGAGACCAATGTTGAGATGTGATTAGAGGAGAAAATAAGGTTGCTTGATTCATTGTTACAGAAGTAACTGTTTAATATTCAGCCATTATAAGACATAAATATATTTTAATGACTTGCACCATGAGGCCATGTTGTGGTTTAAACCCAGTTTCTACTCCCTCCCCTCTTTCTTTCCTCCCCCCCTCCTTCCCCCCCGCTCCCGGAGGGATGGGGAGGAGAACTGAAGGAATGCAACTCCCACGGGTTGAGATAACAACAGTCCAGTAACTAAGGTATAACACAAATCACTATTGCTATCACCAATAATAATGATAAGGAAATAACAAGGGAAGAGGGTACGATACCACCCGCCAAAAACGAGCCCGACCGGGAAGTGCCATGTCCTTCCGAGTAACTCTCAGTTACATGCTGGGCATGATGTGCTATGGTATGGAATACCTCTTTGGTCAGTTTGGGTCCTGTACCTCCTTCCTCCCGGCCTCCCCTCCTCCCTGGCAGAGCATGAGGCTCACAAAGTCCTTGGTCAGAGTAAACATTACTTCACAACAACCAAAAACATCAGTGTTACCAGTTTTGTTCCCAGGTTAAGTCAAAACACAGTACTGCACCAGCTACTAAGGAGGAGAAAAACTGACTGCTATTGCTGAACCCAGGACAGGCCAGCACACCAAATATGGGATAAGTTACCTGGTATTAGTACAGCGTAAGAGTGTGTATAGGGGTAGTTAATTTAGTTGTGGATAATAAACATGCGTATACTGTTGTCAGTTGGCACCAGGTATGTTCATTATATCAGACGGACCAAAGCCACTGTTAATCTGTCTGGGTGCTATTTTCTTTCCTTTTAAGAATATGCACATTTAAGTGTTACTTTCATAGTTGAGGAAATCACCGGTCTATTAAAAAGACAATTTTAAGTGCCTAATTATACCATATATGCCTTTGTTTTTGGTTTTAGGGCATATACGCTAGATATCTCCTGGGAAATGCTGCTGCAGAGAATAGTCATGAATTTGCTAAGATTGTGAAGCCTTTGGCAGAGAAAGGGTTGGAGCTCTCAGAAAGGTAAGGGTGGTCTAAGCTACTGGTCAAAGGCAAGGCAAAGCTTTTACAGCATCCTTACTTTTTAAATGCCTGAATAAGGCAGCTTATATTATTATGAGGGAAAATTTGACCTTACTTGTTATTCCATTTCATGTCCTTCTTTAGGTCATCTTTCAGCAGCACACATTACAGGATCTCTGGAGAGCTGTTCCATCAAAGCAGGAAAGGCCAAGAAATGTTGCTGAAGGTGAAGCAGTTCATGCAGCAGTGCATATACCCAGCTGAGAAGGTAAAAGCTTTCAATAAACCTATTTATAAATCAGAATGTTACCACTGGAGTTTATGAACATGTCAGACTATGGTGAGAAGTCACATCCTATTTATTTCTTTCAAAACAGCTTTATGTTCATGCAGTGATGTTTGTGGCATTGCAAAATATTAGCTTTATAGAGTATAGCATTTCTTTTTTTCAGAATTCAAATGTTGTCTGTGTTGTGAATAAAATTGAGAGGTACTTTGAAAACCTTTTAAAGTTTAAGAACTACTTTTTTAAAAAAGAGTTACTGTTCAAAGGTATTTGCCAGAAGACTTTTACCACTCACAAACTCTTAGAACTCTTACATACTAAACAGAAAGATGCTTAAAAAGTGGAAACTGCTGGGTATAACCATACAAAGATGAATGTTTCTGTTTCTTGCCTTATTTTTAAGGTGTGAGTTCTATCAAAAAAATGGGATCCCACAATGTATCAATTTAGCCTCATTCCTGAATGTATCTGATACTAATGAAGATTTGAAATTGGATAATAGCATATACACAAAAGTCCCAATTAGTGGAAGGGAAAATGAAATGAAGCATTTTAATTCTTAGCCTAGGGATATTAGAAATATTCTATTTGGAAAGTTTGGTTCAACTTCCAGCCTCATGGAAGCACAGATTGCTCGTGTTGCAGAATTAGGATTTTTGGCTTTTTGTGGGTTTTTTTTTTCTTGTTTTTTTTGCAGTCAGGCAGGAGTGCAGACAACATACAAAAGATTTATGGGTGCATCTCTGCCTGTCACAAGGAGCGGGTGGGAGCAGAAACTCTTGATATGCAGAGTTTCCTGAAAACCTGTTTGTAGTTAGTTTTGTGTTCTCCAAGGAAGCTTTGCTATAATTAAAGCACGCGCTTTAAAACCAAGCCAACCACAAATAGCCATGCAAGTTTTGCAGATGAGAAGTGTTGTGCTCCGAAGTTATTTCTGATAACTTCTGCATCAGGACTTACAAATTCTACTTAGGAACTTGCCTTACTGTGTGGTTTACAGAAGAGGGCACTACTTGTATTCACTCTGAAACTAGTTCTGGGCCAGCTTCATGCCTCACTGAAACATGCTTGTGTGGGTTACTGCATAGACAGTTTAACTTAGTTCAGAATGACTGCTTACATAACCTGTTAGGAATAGTTTTGACGGAAAATAAAATGTATTATTTGTGGGGTTTTTGGTGTTTGGCTTTCTTCTCAGTTAAAAAAGATTAACTGGCTTACATATGCGAATGTTACAATGGAAAACCTGAATCTGAAGTGTTAGTACATCAGGCTTTTACTTGTTGTTTTTCTTTAGTGTCCATGCCTCTTGTGTATGCTGTCAGTAACAGTTGTATCACCAGAAAACACGGACCTTCTAATGTCATCATCACATGCTTTAAACCACCCCAAATCACTTTCCTGTATGAACTAAAGAACTGATTGGGTTCATCTCCATGATGCATTTAAAGTCTTACAAAATTAATAGATTGCAACCAACTATATAATAAAAACCTGTTGAATATTCTTTACTGGTTTCTTGGGGTATAGGTCTGGAAAAGACACCATTTTATTACTTGTGTATGTTATGTGCGTTCTTCACTTAAACATCTTTTTAATTGTTTCTCTAAGGAAATAATAGCATACTATACTGGACATGGAAATACTGAGGAAAAATGGAAGAAACCACCACTGCTTGAGAGACTGAAGGTATGGGATAATAAATATACTTGAGAACTCTAGCAGTAAAAGAGACACGCACTGACACAGAGTGTAAGAATGTTTGGCATATCCTGCTAAAGAAATTACTCCATATTGGAAAGAAACAGTGCGAGGAACAGCGAAAGGAAAGGAAGAAAGGAGTGTGCAAAAGATGAGAGATACGAATGAGAGAGGAGCAAAGCAAAAGTGGGTTCTGTGAGGGATATGTCTGAATTTTAAGTCAAAGACTGTAGCTATTGAAAAGAGCTGTGGAAAACAGGCATGAGGTATTTTGGACAGTGTGTTAGGCAGGAAGCAACAAAACAGGCAGCAAGCCAGAATTTTTTATTTGCCTTAGATTTATTGTTGATGTTTTTCTCTGTTGATTCTTTAAGCAGGAAATGGCCAAAGCAGAAGGTCTGTGGAACCTTTTTCTCCCAGATGTCAGTGGTCTCAGCCAGCTTGACTACGCACTAATAGCTGAGGAGACTGGGAAATGCTTCTTTGCTCCTGAGGTTTTCAATTGTCATGCTCCAGGTCAGTAGTCCTGTTCTGTATCAAAACCACTGAGAGCATTAAGAAGTTGGGCAACTTATGCCTTAGGAGTTGTATGTCTCCAGAAGTAAATGTCTGCTGATTTCTTACAGACACTGGGAACATGGAGGTCCTGCACATGTATGGGACAGAAGAGCAAAAGAAAGAGTGGCTGGAGCCTCTCCTAGAAGGGAAGATTAGTTCTTGCTTCTGCATGACAGGTAAATTTTTCTCCAGAAGAAGGTTAAAGACAATGGGCAGACATTTCACATGTCATGTGCAAAAAGTACAGAACCATAAGTTGGCATGTGTTAATGAATTAATACAGTAATCTTCACTGCATCTGTGAATGTGTTTGAATATAAAACCATCTAGGAGGCAAAGTGAAGAACCTTTGCTGCCCTTCCCCAGTATTTAGGGGTTTTCAGGGTTACAATGACTAGTATTTGCTTTACATATATTTTCAGGGTTTTTTCCTAGAAAAATACTTTTTCTTTCTTTTTTTCTACTGAGCAGGTTTACAATAGAACTAACCATTTTTTTTAGTGTGCTTTGGGGTTCTCTGGCAACATAAATTAGGTACAAGTATGATTATTGCAATTAGATTTGTGTAGTTTTGCATTATGTTATAGGTAGAGGTTTTAAAATGTAACCTGAAGATAACTTGCAAAGCATATGATGCCCTTACTTTACATCTGTAGCTTAGCATTAGTTACAATTCTGAAAGCATTCAGAATCTCTGGAAAGCCTGGCTCTTGATACAGGAAAGTGTGGTTTTAACCACCAGCAGAGTGAAGTTCTGAAAACAGCTTTTCTACTGGGAGCAAGAGTGTTACTGTCAACAGGGTTTATCTAGAGCCCTATATTTGTGGAGGTAGTACTGCCTGTGTGTTTAATCCGGTGCTTTGGTTTTGGTGTTGTCTTTAACGCAGAACCTGATGTGGCTTCAAGTGATGCCACCAATATGCAGTGCAGCATTGAACGAGATGGAAACAGTTATGTGATAAATGGCAAGAAGTGGTGGAGCAGTGGTAAGTACAGAAACCTTAAATCACAGTTTACACCCATTGCACCTTGTCCTATCACTGGACATCACTGAAAAGAACCTAGCTCCATCATCCTGACACTCACCCTATATATATTTGTAAACATTGATGAGGTCACCCCCCAGTCTCCTCCAAGCTAAAGAGACCCAGCTCCTTCAGCCTCTCCTCATAAGGGAGATGTTCCACTCCCTTCATCATCTTTGTGGCTCTGCACTGGAGTCTTTCAAGCAATTCCCTGTCCTTCTTGAACTGAGGGGCCCAGAACTGGACACAATATTCCAGATGCAGCCTCACCAAGGCAGAGTAGAGGGGGAGGAGAACCTCTCTTGACCTACTAACCACACCCTTTCTAATGCACCCTAGGATGCCATTGGCCTTCTTGGCCACAAGGGCACATTGCTGGCTCACGGTCATCCTGCCATCCACCAGGCCCCCAGGTCCCTTTCCTCTTCACTACTTTCCAGCAGGTCAACCCCCAACCTGTACTGGCACATGGGGTTGTTCTTCCTCAGATGCAAGACTCTACACTTGCCCTTGTTGAATTTCATCAAGTTTCTTCCTGCCCAACTCTCCAGCCTGTCCAGGTCTCACTGAATGGCGACACAGCCTTCTGGTGTGTCAGCCACTCCTCCCAGTTTAGTATCATCAGTGAACTTGCTGAGGGTGCACTCAGTTCCCTCAGCCAGGTCCTTGATGACAATATTAAACAGCACCGGTCCCAGCACAGACCCCTGAGGGACTCCACTGGTCACAGACCTTCAGCTAGATTCCGCCCCATTGACCACAGCTCTCTGCCTTCTTCCTTTCAACCAGTTCTCGATCAACTTCACTACCTGACTCACCAGAAGATAGGACTCTCTGTCTTTTCTAGCACTGCAAAACTGGTGGCAGAAGGAAGCATGGTATCTTGCGTCTCAGTGTCACTGAACTGCTGGCTGCTATCTTTGCATGGGGTCACTGTCTCCCAAAGGTGCACTGTGGTTCCTAAGGAAGCAATGGCAGAGTTTCTAGGAGGTTACACACACAAAATATTGTTCATAAAATGAGTTACACAAATTATAAAAAGAATGAACATGAGAGAGTGAGCATGGTTTATCTGATTGCTAATAAAAGTAATTGGGACAGTCACATTTGCATAAATACACATACAAGGCATTGCAGTTTGAAGAGGTTTAAGAAACACATACACGCAGGTTTGTGTTAGGCAGTCTCCTTTTCTGCCCAATTGATTTTTCAGGGTTACTTTGGGTGGATTTGTTTTTTGGCATTGGTCACAATGTGATTCTGGCTGCAACCAGTCTGTGGTTGGGAGGACACACGAAGGAGTCATTTGCCCTGTGGAAGAACCGAAGTTTCTTCCTATGCTCTGCACATCTACAGTAAAGCACTAACCCTAAACATACTAACCCTGGCTTAAACATCTCAGATTCATTGTGTATATGTAGACTATCTGCCAAGCACTTCTGACTTTATCTGTTCACACCCTAGTGTTTTGCAAAATACTGAGCAGAAATTCTGTTAGCTTTTGTCATCCAAACAGAGGGAAGAGGCTCGTGGCTTGTTTATGCTACTGTTGTTTCTTCTCTTTTGTTTTGGAGCTTTCTTCTTCCAGTCCCTAATTTTGTAACTAGGAACAACATCTAAAAATGAGAGATTCTTGCTGGCTTTTGTAATCCATAGCTTGGGCATGTTGTCAGAGCCCACGGGATGTTTGAAGATAGGGGCTGTATGCTGTAATACCGCTCTTCATTTTGAAAGCTAATATAGCTGTGTATAGTTGAAATGCTCCCAGGGACTCATGGAAAACTGCTGTTTTCCTGGAATCCCGGCCAGCAATGTGGCAGGGGACAGCTTTGGGAACTCTCTATGGAAAAGCTAAATCCTACTGAGTATGAGTTCCATATGGCCTTGAGCCATTTCTGGCTGATGAATGACTATGATGAGAGATGTCAATGCCCACTCAACCAAACCAAATATATATGAATAAATGAAAGGCAGTGCACATTCTGGATTCTTTGATTTTATTGCATCTCCATCTGTTTCAGTAGATACAGTTATGGCAGTGTTTGATTCATTTTACAAAGTCTGACCAGAAATTCCAGGCCCTGTATCTGATGGTTAACTTAACTTTTTCTTACATTTGTGCTAATGCTTTGACTGCACTGCTTTGGCATTTACAGAGATCTAGGATGTGCCTCCCATAGGGCACTGGCCTTGTGGGAGTTTAGGGTGAGCAAAACAAGAGACGTGAAAGGTTAGTTTTGGTAGTTATTGGGTTTTGTGGAGGATGTTGTTGTGACTATACATACCTGGAAACACACAGAGAATGCCTCCCCTTCCCAATTCTCAGCCATGAACTTAGACCTCAAGGCTATCTATGGAATGATAGCTGAGGAAAGAAATGGAACTGATATATTAGGCAAATGTTCGATGTATTTTACAAAAGAGTTGGGAAAACACAAGATTATGAACTTTTGGTACAAATGGTCCTGCAGTGCTGCTATATTGCTGATGGTTTCTGTTTTAATTAGATGTTTAGACATGTGCAAGTTGGTCATTCTCTAGCTTATGTTTCCAGTTGTTTCTAGCAATTTCAGTATTTAGTTCTTGCCTGATGCTTCATTTTGATTGAGATGTTCCACTTTGCTCTGTAGTGGTGTGGCTGGTCTGCAGTTTCAGAAAGTCACCTGGAAGTTGGCTTGCAGGGAAACAGCTGCTGAAACAATACCTTTGTATAATAATATTAGTAGTTGTTATAATTAATACTAGTAAATAATTCCCTTGGTTACATAAGATAATAATGAGAGCAGTGGGGAGTCTATATAGTGAAACTAGTTGTTTCTTCAGTATGGTCTTCGTAATTCATAGAAATCTCTTCAGGTCTTCCGTTCTGTTGCTGTCTTCTCCAGTACCCATAATTTTTTGCAATTTTCATAATATGCATTTTAAAAGAGGCTCCTAGAAAGACATAGAGAAGAGGATTCAGGCAAGTGTGAAACAAAGCTATGCTCTTGGTGACCTGGAGTGCAACATCTATGCTTTTACTTGTCTCACAGTCAGTAATCAACATGTAGATGGTATCTGTGGCTCGCCAGAACTTGACAATGTTGTAAGGTAGCTGGGTAATAATGAAAGTGGTCACTACTGCCAGCAGGACCATGAAAGGTCGAGACTTTTTAGCACTTGCAGATCTAAAAATTGCTCGAGCAGTAGCTGAATAGCAGATCAGCATTACTAGGAAGGGAAGCAGAAATTCCAGGATAATTTCCAGAATTTGAATGGTTGCTTTTAAGAGCGTTTCCATGTTCATTGGAAATACTGGAAAGCATTCGTTCCTGTCATTGTGTTTCTTGACTTGATTAAATATCAGTTCAGGGATACTGAGGAAAATGGCAGTCAACCAGACACAGATGCAGATAACGCTGCAGTGTTGACCATTTCTTCTGTGACCCCTGGGTTCAGAAGTGGCCTTGTATCTATCCACACTGATACAGGCCAGGAACAGCATGCTAGAGCTGAAATTCATGGTGTACAGAGAAGAAGCGAGCTTGCACATTGAGTTTCCAAGTTCCCATCCCTGCACTGCATTTGCAGCCCAGAAGGGGAGTGTAAAGAGCAAGAGCAGATCTGCAATGGCTAGATGCATGATGTACACGTCTGTCTTAGTCTTCGGTTTCTTGCAATAGGCATAAATTGCAACCACTAATGAATTTCCAGCAACTCCAAGAGTGAAAGCCAATGCATAGAACACGGGGAGGAATACTTTGCTGAAGTTTCTCACATCACTTTTTTCACAGAGAAGCTCGTATGTATCGTAATCTATAACCGAGTTGACATCATCCTCCTCATCCTCAGTCCAGTAATCAGTTGAGTTATTCAGATCCCAGCCCATGGCAAAGCTAAAAGACATACAAAAAAAAGGAGGGGAAGGGAACACCAAAGAAATAACACTGGGGTTTAAATGTTAACATTTCTGTTGGAACCTAAACCCCTTACTCAGGGTTTAAAGAAGTTAAAGAACCCCTGGTTCAAGTTTAAAAAAGTTAGATATTGAGACTCCTTTTTTGAATAATCAAAGTAGAGCTGGACCTTGATGGAGGCACAAAATAGGGTAGCTGACAACATGCAGCCTCCCAGTGTCTGAAGGGGGCTACAGGGATGCTGGAAAGGGACTTCTAATCAGGGACTGTAGTGACAGGACAAGGGGTGATGGGTTCCAACTGAAACAGGGGCAGTTCAGGTTAGATCTAAGGCAGAAGTTCTTCCCTGTGAGGGTGCTGAGGCGCTGGCGCAGGGTGCCCAGAGAAGCTTTGGCTGCCCCATCCCTGACAGTGTTCCAGGCCAGGTTGTAGAGGGCTTGGAGCAACCTGGTCTAGTGTGAGGTGTCCCTGCCCATGGCAGGGGGTTGGAACTGGGTGATTTTAAGCTCCTTTCCAACCCAAACCAGTCTGGGTGAGTCTGGCTGTGCAATACAAAGTAAAATGGATTCAACTGGAATGCTTTCATTAAACTTAGCATTTGAGATTGCAAGGTCCTTTGAATGCACCTCACTCGTTTTCACATTTCAATTGAAGATCCAGCATCGCTTAAACTGCACTGACTTAGCTTTGTTTGACAATATTCCACTCCAAAATAAATGTTTGTACCTTTATAGGTACCTTCATCTTTATAGCCTCTTCAAAGCTGAGTACCAGTTGAAGGCTGTAAATGCTATTACAATAGAGTGGATAAGAAATACTAACGGATTAAAGCTGAGAGGAAAGCAGTAGGATTCTGTGTCTTCTGTCGTAAATTTTGGCAAATTTCAGATATAATATAGGAAGAGTGGGCATGTATACCTGTGTGTCTCAGGCACATGTATGTATACATGCCAATTACATAAAACACAGCAGTGGTGGTGGTTGCTAAAGAGCAGCAGAACACGCTTAGTTTAGTCTCCATCCCACAGAGAGTGAGTCATGCCCACAAGGAATTCCTTCCAGAATCAAATTGCTGTGGGTATGCTGCATCTTTCAGGTGGAGACTTTTCAGGATGTTATGATAACAAAGGAATCTTACCATGTACAAAACTGCCCACAAGTACCCAAACAGCTCAGAAGCTCTGCTGCTTTCACAAGTACTATCTCATGACAGATTTACTCTGTAAACACTACGGCTGCATTCCCAGTGCCAGTTTAGGGTTGAAGTTGGAGTGTTTGTATGATTATGTCTCAAGCAAGTCATGTCCTATGGTATTTTCTTCTTTTCCTGTAATTGTGTTCATTGACTGATTTGATGAAATTCTTTCTGTTGTAAACTACAGTCCTGCAGTGCCTTGTTTTCTTGCAATAAATGGGTTTGAGGTTTCCTAACAGCAGTAGCAAAAAAGGAGCTGAGAATGAAAAGCACATCTTCCTTTCTCATCCTCTGCAGTGTTTCAGAATTTCAGGCCATTGTTACTGAAAGCTGCAATTTGGCTTTTTTTAAGCTTGAAAAATCTCCAAATACTATTTCTGGTTTTTAGACAAGTTTTAAATGAAGGCTTGCCAAACCTTTGTTATAAACAGGATCTCTTTAAATTTCTTCTTGTATATTCTATCTACCAGGAAAAGTAAGTTACTGATTGAGCTCATAGTCAGGAATACGGGCCAATAAATAGAGAGAAATTAATAATTGCTGGTTTTGCTTGATACCCCCCCCCCCCAAACTTTTTCCTT
>NDXB01001137.1:213604-284253 GCA_002631895.1 Agapornis roseicollis | reverse complement strand
TGGTTTTTTTTGTTCCCCCCCCCCCCCCCCCAATCTACGCTTTTTAAAGAGTCTGTTTGAAATTAACTACTTGGCTTGGCTTTGTCCCTAATGGCTGTGGCATGATTTAGTTAGCATTTCAAAACACTTCCTGAGATAAACTTTAAACAATGATTATTCCCTATTTTAAGTCTTGTAATCTGGCATTTACTGTTGCCTAAATAAGGTGTACAGAATGGAAAACCACAGTAATTCATGACTTGGGCAAGGGATGTCTATTCTAAGCCTAACAGGCTGGAGTTTTCAGCAGGGGTAATCTTTTGCAGCTTTATGGTACATGGAATAGAGATTCAGACAGCAGCAGCAAATGCATCAGACAAGAAACTGCTGCAGGGAATGCTTAAGCCACTTAGCCAAGATGAAAGGTTTGTTTTGGTCCGAAACACTTATTACAGAACCCACCTGGGAATGCTTAATCAAATTGGACCCCTGGCAAATTGGCTTGAAAGCAAAACACTAAACATTTCGGTGCGAATGTCAAGGCAGCTGTGGATCACAAAGCAGTTTGGCTGTGACAAGGAACATGTGCAGCTGCCTAACAGGCTTTTGTCTGACCTGGGATTTTGACAGAAGCAAAGTTATCTACAATGCAACAGTTGATATGTTCCCCTTAAAAACATGTTTTGGGTAGCATACCTGTTCCTAATTATCATTCCTGTTAATGTTGTTTCTCAGGCACACATATACATGCCGTTACATAGAGCAGTCCCTTGGAAGTCAGGTGCTGAGCAGTGGTGGAATAAGCGTAGTTGAGGCTCCATCCCACACAGAGAGCCACCTTATTCCCACATGGAATCCCTTAAGAATCAAATTGCTGTGGGTATGTTGCATTTTACAGCTGGAGACTTCTCAGGATGTTATGCACAGGAGAGAATCTTATCACATACAGAACGACGCACAAGTACCCAAACAGCTCACAAGCTGTTACTAAGTGCTGTTCTCTAGGAGGCACATTAGTAGATATATTAACAGGCAGCTTTGCATGTTTTCTTGCAGAATTGTTCCAGCCTTCCAGTTACATACAAATTCATTGTTTCTGTGTGTTTAAACTTCACAGGGGATTGTATGTCTACACATTGAATTAAGTTAATAGTCCCAGTTTAAACAAGCAGCTTTTCCATTTCAGTGAATTAAGCAGCATTCCAGTCATCTACTGAACAATACTAACTGTTAAACTGGAAATGAGCATGTGCCTTACTTAAGTTGGCTTTACAGAGAAACATTATTTCACTAAGTAAACCCTAGCTCTCCTGTATAAACACAAGATAAGTGTATCACAATATAAAGAGCAGTGAATAAGAAAGCAAAACTAACCTTTTGACAGCCGACTAATAGCAGGTACTGCGAGTGAGATGTGCTCTGGTGAAATGGTCTGAATTGTTCTGATATTGCATGTTGTCTTCCAGCACCACACCCTCAGCTGGAAGGCAGTTGCACTTTCATTTTGACTGCTTTCCTGGAAACTCTTCTCATGGTGAACATGTGTATTTCCTACATTCCAAGCGGAACGTGAGCCTTCTTTCGAAGGTCACAACTCTGTCTTGCTGTTTCACTGTGGTGTTGGTTGGTTTGTTCCCGAGAATCCAAATATTTGTTGGTTTGGGGTTTTTTTCATGTCAGCAAAAAGCTTTTATCGAATCACACCTTTAAACAGGAGAAAAGGAGAGAAACGGGGGGTGGTCTGTCAAGGGCAGAGTTACCTGTAGGCGCTCACTATATTCTTTCCTTCAGTTTTGATGGCTGATGATCCTTTAAGGGATCCTTATATTCCCTTTTAAAGTAACATTTTAGGGGATACAATAGAAAGACAAGTTTGCTTTTTGTGAGATGGGGGAGGTTGTGCTTTCAGTATGTGATATGGAAGAAAACCAGGAACATGATAGGGAAAAGATGTGAAAGCAATGCTAACTTGTCAAATGGAGTATAAGCAGATATCCTGGACCCTGTGGGAGAGCTGTCGGGGACTTAGATGTTACCAGTCAGAGTCATAATAAATGTTAGTGTTTGGCAGCATGTCTGTGGAAGCTGCAAGCCAGGCAGATACTGAAGAAGAAAACCAGAAAGATGTTATCCCATCTATGAGGTTTCTCCCACTTAAAGTGTGCTGTCTGTATTATAGAGTCAAAACTTGGACTGGAAAGGGAAGATGGAGAACTTCTGCAGTTTGCATGCAGGTATCAGTATTTCTGCACTGTCCTATGGACTTACCTGTGTTAAGAATTCCAAAAGTGACTGGATCTTGCTTCAGTTTCCACAATCTCTACAGCTTCAAATTGGTCTCTTGTGCAGGAATATGTTATGCAGTGTCAGGAGGCTTCCGTGATCTTCTGGAGCTTTTGCTGGAATCATCTTGTATGCTGTAGCAGTGTCCCCAGTTCCAGTAAATGCAATATTGAAGCCAAATAACAGAGATTTTGAGGTGGCCAGAGGTCAGGTTTTGCTTTTGGCACATGGCCTAAATTGACACACCTGCCATGGCTGGATTAGCCATCTGCGTTTCAGCATGTGAGAGGAAAGCTCCTTCAAAATGGGCAGCTAAGGATGGAATGGTCAGATGTTTTCCACATCCTTCTGGCTGCGTTTACATTCACAGCAAGAAAGAAAAATGGGTTGGGAGAAGAATTGGACTCTAGGGAAAGTGCTGCAATATTTGTGCATATTTAATAGAATCCCAGGCTGGTTCAGGTAGAAAAGGACCTTAAGATCATCCACTTCAACCACTTGCCACAAGCAGGGACACAGTGTTTTCATCTTGAGTTTTCTCAGTGCTTCACAAGTTTTCCTCAGGGTTGCAGATAAGACATTTGAGTTGTTTCCAACACATCTGCTTCTTGCAAGTTGTGCTTAGAGGCCTGAGCTCTATCTCTTTGAAGTAAGTGAATCTTTCAGGCTTTGTCTCAGTCTGGTCCCCAACAAGGTCAGGCTAGAACTGTGCAAGCTCCCAAGGAAATGTATCTGTGTGTTGCCTGCATAAAAGAATGTTGTGTTACCTGTGCCTAAGTAAAGGGTCCTGTGGGCAGGCTGCAGGAAGGCAGTTCATGTAAATCCTATGCTGTTTGTTACTGTTACATTTCAGTACAGTGCTACAGACCAAAAATAACAAAAGATACTTAGTAAGTAAGAGTGAATGCAAAATGTAACTAAGAAGTGCTTGTGGCTGCATAAAAGTGGGATGAAGGTGAGGAAAAAACCATTCCTAAACTCAGCATCAGCTCTCACTGGCACTGTGTAAGACTGAGCTCGAGCTGGGAACAAGCAGCCACATTCAGGTATGGGACTGTGTAGACCTTGCTGAATAACAACCACAGCATTGTCTGTCTGTACTGGTGGCAGCCACATATAAACTAGATGCTCAGCAGCCTGGCTCCTCCAGTTATCTGCAGAAGACGAGATAAACTATAGAATACATTGTGCTAGTGAATAGAAGTTACTGCCTGCTCTAGGGGGCCCCTTTTTTCCATTGGAAAGTATTGCATCATATTACACCAGTCAATACCATGCTTCTATCCACCCTACTCAATCCAGTTTCTTCTTGTAGGAGAGTCCAGAACATGTGGTTACCAGCTGCCTTTATAGGAAGCTGACAAGTCTGTAATGTGACCACATTACAGTGGTCACATTACAGATCTTTAGCAGAAAGAAGTAACCCACCAGGCTCACTGGTGCAGCAGCCAGAATGGCAAGAGTCATAGGTACTCGGGGCACTCAAGTAGATTATCCTGCCTTAGTTATCTTAGCTAATAATTCAAAGGCTGTAGACTGAAAAATAGATAACTAGAATACAAGAATTAAGTGCTCTTTGCTTCTGAAATGGGGTTATATGGCAGCTTCTTTAAATAAAGATTGTACTGTCTATGCCTGTGCCAAGTTTAATACTCTCAACCAGAGGGAACATGTATGAAGCTATTGTGGGAAGGTCAGTAGTCCTAAGCATGTTACACTCCTGATAGCAAGGATTAGGCTTCTAACAGGGTTTGGATCAACCTTCTAAGCACATTGTAAAATATCGTTGTCTTTGCAATGTATCTGAAAGCGGCCTATAGGGATGCTGCGGAGGGACTCTTCATTAGGAACTGTAGTGATAGGACAAGGGGTAATGGGTTAAAACTTAAATAGGGGAAGCTTAGAGTGGATATAAGGAATAAGTTCTTTAATGTAAGGGTGGTGAGGCACTGGAATGGGTTGCCCAGGGAGGTTGTGAATTCTTCATCCCTGACAGTGTTCAAGGCCAGGTTGGACGAAGCCTTGGGTGACATGGTTTAGTGTGGGGTGTCCCTGCCCATGGCAGGGAGTTGGAACTGGATGATCTTAAGGTCCTTTCCAACCTTAACTATTCTATGTGTGAGTTAAATAACATCATGTGTTAGTTAATGATGTTTTCCAGTGTAGCAGCATTGTGGTTTAACTGTTTTGGACAGGTTGTGCAGACGTATGTATGAAAAAGCTTATTTAAAAGCTCATCGATATGGAAATAGTCTTCAAACTGACCTTCTAAAACCTTTGCTGGTTTTACTTGTTCAATCGTGAGTTTCTTGCAAAACTGCTTCTAGCTCCTGCCAAAATGAGAGGCTTTTCTGACTCTTCCCCCAACCTCCAGCAGCTGCTTTGAATTTTGTGAGTAATGTAAAAATGCCATTTACAAATGAGAGTTTTATTCCATCTAGACACTGTGTTTTTTCCAAAGCACTGAAGTCTTTCAGTTAGAGCATTAGAGCAGAACTTCCTTCTGGCATTTATGGGTCAAAGTTGCATAAAATTGGGTTTAGGTTTTCAGGACTTGAGACTCCAAGGAGTATAAAGGCCAGGAATCTGCCTGTGTTCAGGTAGAGAGATGCCTGTATGCAACAGGCGTATTCATTTGCCCTCCAGAAACTTGTCCTAATGATTTAGAGCATTTATGTCTAGCTCTCAGTGAACTCATCACCAAGTTCAGCATGAAAGCTGCTTCTGATTTTGTTCAGACCCTGTGGTAAAAGTTGCCTCTTTTTGAAGCAGGATGTGACTTGAGGGTCATTTACAAAATAGCACTTGAAGATAGTCCAGAAAAGTCAAAATCTCTTTTGTGGTAAACCTCCCTTCAAGACAAATGTGCTTTAGGATACCCCACTTGGCCAATCCTTTATCTTCTGTGCAAAAGGAGAAGAATACCCCTTGAGAGTGCAGGATTTCTCTTTGCAGGGCATTGCAATTGCAAAGTGCATCTTGTGTTCTTTTGGGGTTGGTCACCTGCTTGTTGCAGTGACCTGTGAGCCAGCAGGTTTAGATCTACCACATTTTAACCAAGCTGATGTATTTCCCTCCCCCCCAAACCCCTTCTCTCAGTTATTTTAACTCACTTGCATTGTCCAGCTCATGGGCCAGAAATCCAGCCCCACTTTAGAAAACAATGGCTGAAGAGCATATTGCAGAAGAGGAAAGTAAACAGCCAGCAGCCTGGCCTTCAGAACAGGCAGTGTTTATCAGAATGCAATAAATCTCTCTCCCACTTCCTGGCCATCACAGTGGCTGTTCTGAGGAGGAAGTAGCTCAGTAGCCAGGTGGGTTTATTCTCTAGACCAGAGGTTCCCAAACCTTGTGATAACAGCTGCCAGAGAAGCTAAAAGTCTTTGTTTCTGACCTCAAAACAAACTGAGCTGGTGCAGATTGAATCCTGAATTAAATCTGTGCAAAGCTTCTCATCTGCATTGAGATAGCAATAAAACAATCAATGGTTGTTACACACATCAGGTGTAACCAAGCCCCTTTTTCCCTGCTTTATTGTGTGTGTGAGACTTTGAAAGGAATGACAGCATGCCTTGGTACTAAGAAACCTTTCAATATAGTGACAATTAAGGCTCTTAGAAATAAGATGCCATTTTACTTAATGATTTACTTTACTTTAGGATGTGTACCTTAAAATGCTAGCTTTATGCTGCAAAGACATTCAAATAACATCTTCAGTGGCTTGAAATGCTAAGAGATTATGTTCAGGTAATGATTTCCACTCATCCTAAATCATCCTAAAGGGGGAAAAAACATTCATGCCAAAAAAGTTACACTGAAGTAGTAGGCAAGTCCTCGTGGCAACCCTTTGATAGCCTGATTTATGTGATTTGATAGTAATGTGGTCAGCATTTTATTCCCACACAGATCCTCCAGTCTTTAGAGTTCTAAGAGGAATTTTTACTTTTGAAATGGCTGTATCTCACCTTGAGGTGTGCTTTTGTATCACGCTGACTTGCTTATCTGTAATGGAGACTGAAGTAATTAGTCTTCATTTCAAGTACCTTCTTGTTCTCTTTTCATAGGAATAGATGATGGAGCTGGACCCTGGAGGGTTTATATGTTTGGCTTTTCACTGTTCCCCTTCCCACAAGTTAACTCCCATTCATGTGTTAAGCAATAAGATGTATTTTGTTTCAATCTGATTACTCAGACTATAAATACCAAAGTAGATTGCATGCTTTTGCTCCTGTAGCATGCAAGGAAGGAAGTCAGATGTATTTGTATGAAACTTCACTTGAGTCTACATTGAGATTTTTATACTGAAAACTGGGCTTTGTGTTTGTGACTTGTTTTAAGGTGCTGGGAACCCAAACTGCAAAGTCGCAATTGTAATGGGCAAAACCAGGAACTCCTCAGCATCCAGGTAAGGAGTCCGAGGACACTCAAATTGTTACCCAAATCTTGTTTCCTGGAGTCACTATGTGTAAAAACTTCAAGTGAAATACCATTCATTGCCTCCATCACCTGGAAGTACTCATGAATCACAGGAGGGTTTTAAACCTGTGCATGTGCCTGTTGTGCCCAAGCTCCTGTTTGGCTGACCAAAGGCTCCCAGCCTTTCACTGTTCCTTGCTTGGACTGGGTGCTTTGCACTAGCTCTGCTGTTTGTGCAGCTAACACAAACTGCACTGATGGATTGGATCAGAACGTTTGGGAGAGTTCACTTAGTCTGGGGAGGGACTCTTCATGAGGGACTGTAGTGACAGGACAAGGGGTAACATGTTAAAACTTAAACAGGGGAGGTTTAGATTGGATATAAGGAAGAAATTCTTTCCTGTTAGGGTGGCACTGGAATGNTGATGGATTGGATCAGAACGTTTGGGAGAGTTCACTTAGTCTGGGGAGGGACTCTTCATGAGGGACTGTAGTGACAGGACAAGGGGTAACATGTTAAAACTTAAACAGGGGAGGTTTAGATTGGATATAAGGAAGAAATTCTTTCCTGTTAGGGTGGTGAGGCACTGGAATGGGTTGCCCAGGGAAGCTGTAAATGCTCCATCCCTGGCAGTGTTCAAGGCCAGGTTGGATGAAGCCTTGGGTGGCATGGTTTAGTGTGAGGTGTCCCTGCTTCTGGCAGGGGGGTTGGAACTGGATGATCTTAAGGTCCTTTCCAACCCTAACTATTCTATGATTCTATGTTGGTTTCAGTCTGCATCAGTTGTTCAACCAACAGCTATCTCTGGCTTACAATTTATTTGATATAAATCAGTTACCAAGGGGAAGAACTGCTTGCTTAAATGACAATAAACCCCAAACTTTTCAGGGCTTCCCTGAGCAGGGAAGCCACAAACAGCACATCAGAGACCTGCAGTTATCTACCAAGTTTTTCCACTTAGTTGTCTTTAGGTGCAGAAGATTACATTTGAAACACGGGATGTTTGTTATATGAAGTTGTGTGAGCAGAGTGCATTGCACATCTTTCATCAGGCCTCTCATTCCATTCCTGTATGTGTAAATATTATACATCCCTCTTATTATTGAAGATATGTTGTTCAACCTTTATTACCAACCTGAAATTGCCTTTTACAAAAACCTACACAAGTGATGAATGAAAGGCTTCGTGGCTGGTTCCATTAAAATCACACAACTTCTAATGCAAAGAATTTGGAACATTTATATCTCAAGGCTGGATTTTAGCCCAAATCCAACTGCTTATCTTGAGATTTGGCTGGGTTCTGCTGAGCAGCAAGCAGTACCTTACAGCATGTACAGTATAGTTTCTTTGGCAGCTGTACAGATGCTCTTGGAACACAAGTTCATGGAGGGGATTCTGTGGTACTGTGCTTGCTATAACTGTGTACTGAATTCAGGGCCCTGGGATGGCACCTCCCGTTCTGTGTGAGTAATACCTGACCTGAAATATTCTGAAGGAATTTAAAGATGGGGATTTTTCCCCTAAACTATAGGCAAGCCAAGATGATGCTGCTGCTGATAAACATGTTTTGAGAACAGAAGGGCAGTGGTGGTGGGGAAATGGGGTGATTCAAAAGTACCTGCACGTGACAGAAGTGGAATTTTTTGCACAAGTGGTTGTGGTACACTCCAGTGCCAAGAGTATGCTTTTACTTGTTGACTTAGAGATTCAAGGAGTGTTGAAGCATGTGTACCAAGCCACATGCAGATGGGGGATGGCTGTGATCTCTGTAGGTAAATCACAACGTTGGCTTTATGGGAGTCCTAAATTGAGGATAGAAAATCAAAGAAGTGGAGGGAGGGGACAGTGGGAGGCTCAAAGCTGATCCTAACTTGTACACTTGGTCTTGGTCAGGTACAAGCAGCACAGTATGATTATTGTTCCCATGGACACTCCAGGGCTGAAGCTGATAAGACCCCTCTCGGTGTTTGGCTACCTGGGTAGGTGACAGTATTCATCAGCTCTATGTGTATGAATTTGTCAGCAGTCTCAGAAGCTGCAGTAATACTAATAAATACTGTATATGAGATAAATCAGCAAAGTGCATCTATAGAAAAAGGGTTAGGAGTTGAAGGCATGCATTCCTACTCTCCTGCGTTTTACCCTGAAGCTGTTTTCTCTGTCCCTACAGATGAGATCCATGGAGGACATTTTGAGATCCACTTTAATGATGTGCGAGTCCCTGTCTCCAATATAATACTGGGTGAGTTTCAGTGTTAATTCCTTTTGAATTCATACAGCAATGAGCCAAATCATATTTTCTGAATCATCCTAAGTTACCATGTTGGCCAGTGGTCAGTTGAGCCAGGGCCTCAGACACACTCAAGAGGGAGCTTACTCTTCCTTTAGCAGGCTACCTGCTGCTTGAGGTGCAGAGCAGGAAGGTGACCGAAGGAAGCTGTCATATGAAAATCACTACCCTGAAGCAGAGCAAAGCAGAAACTGTCAGTTCTTTCCCCAAAGGCAGTTCTCAAGAGACTGTACGGGCTTTGAAAAGAGCATTCTGTGGCCATCCATGCCCAGTGTCTGCCAACTCAGCGGAACTGAAAACAATCGTAAAGAATGGGCAGGCCAGCTCTGTGCCCTTCTGCAGGAAGAACTTTCCTTTGCTTCTCTCACTGACTACAAATCCTGATTTCTTCTATTTATTTCCTCTCTCTTATTTTCATTTCACTGAAAGAGCTTTCTGTCTTGAGCAGCCCTGGGACCTGGAAACCAAAGCCTTCCCCCAGATACTCATACCAAATCTCTTACATGCATTTTTCAATGTATTGATTCAAATCAGGTAGATCAAGCCCTCTCAGAAACCATTTTAGGGTGTGCTGTGGGCTGGAAGCGTTAACAACAGTGTGTCAACATAGACCTAGTTGGCAGAAACAAGCAAGCTTTCTGCAAAATAAACTTCTAAGCAGCTTGCTTCTAGCTCTGGTTCTGTGAGGCCACTTCTGCTTAGAGCCAGGGATCACTCCCAAGAGGGAATCAAGGACTCTGCATGTGCCTGTGCTTCTTTCCATCAGGCGAGGGCAGAGGGTTTGAGATTGCTCAGGGTCGGCTGGGGCCTGGTCGAATCCACCACTGCATGAGGTCCCTTGGCGCAGCTGAAACCGCTCTGCAGCTCATGTGCCAGCGTGCGGCACAGAGGGAGACCTTCGGGAAGAAACTCTATCACCACGTAAGCACCTTCCCTCTATGTCCCCATTCCTGTGCTCCAGGCACCACCCTTTGTTTTGCCTACACAGAACCCTGGGACTAGTAACAGGTACTGCAATAGATATGCCCTAACCTCTATCTTCTGTTCATAGTGCCTCAGGTTTCAAAGGAAAAACCCCATTGCAAGGCTCCCAGTTTTCACTATAAGCTATGGGATTTGAGTGAAATCTGGCATTGGCCCAAGTATCACAGGTTAGGTAACTCTTCCTGCAACAAAACCATCTGCTATAAACAAATTGCCCAACTGAAGAACCCTGTGAGCTTTAAAGTCATTAATTTCTGTCTCAAAGATTAACCTAAAACCTGCCCATGGCAGGAGGTTGGAACTGGATGATCTTAGGGTCCTTTCCAACCCAAACCGTTCCATGCTTCTGTGATTCTGTTTCCCCTTGCAATGACTTGGATACCCTTTGCTGGATGTGAACATAGATTTTGGCACCATGGTTTTTGTCTTTCTGCTTTCACTGATCGGTTTGGAACAGTGCTTTTTTCAGCCATACACCTCATGGTTCTGTACTTACAATCCAAATTCCCCATTTTTGTGTGAATTTGTCACCAAACCATCTCTGTTCATGATGACCAGCGCCACTCAAGGGTCTGAATGTAACTAAAACTGTTACTTCTCTGCTCAATTATTTGTACTTATGAAAGTTCAAACCAAATCATAGCCCTATTGGGATTTTTGGTGTTACCTTGCTCTGGAATTGAAATACTGTTGTATGAGAGGAAGCATAATAAAAGGGTGACACTGGTTTTTTACAGGAACCATCAGCATTTAGTAGTTGCTTATCACATGTCAAGTGTTCCTACATCTGTATCAAGAGCTAGGATGACTTTATTGGAAAAAAACAAGGGCAATGGAAAGAGGAAGCTGAATTAGTGTCTGGCACAGGTTAAAGAAGTTTGTAAAGATCCAGAGGGAATCAGCTTACATATCCCTTTTCCAGTTGTGTCAGCACCAAACAACTTCCATTCATAGCCATAACCCACAGTTCATGCACTGCATGAGGTGCACTCTGTGTCTCAGCAGCTCAGTAAAGTAAAACTGGCGTTGTACTCAGTAAAGTAAAACTGGCTGCCTTGGGGAACAGAGGCTATCATCACCCTTCTGTGGGCAGCAGAGCGTAGCTGAACCCCTCCAGCTGGGCTCAGACCACCTTTGCTGCCATGAGGCTTCACACTGACACGAGCCCTGCATATTTGTTCATGCCCTCATGGCTACAACATCCCCACTCCAGGCAGCTGTTGCACTGACAAACATCCCATGAGCAGGGTTTGGTTTTGCTGTGGTATGTTGGCTGAGAGGGGAATTAGCTGAAAGGAGCAGGGAAGGACTGCCAAGGCCATAACTTTGTTTGGATCAAGACAGCTACTGATTTATCATCATCAGTGTGAACAGGCAGTTGTGGCAGTTATCAGCCCCGCTGCAGCTGTGCATATGACACACCACCCCCAGTACTTGAAGCAAAACAGAACTAATTCCTCTCCCTTTTCACCTCCCACTGGCTGTAGACTAAGGCATGTTAGACAGGGAGAGGGTTGTGAACCCTAATGGGTAAAGGAAAGCAGTAAAAAGCAGGCTTTGAGGGGCTTTGGGAAAAAGGGGGAGCAGGCAGTGGTGTGACCAGGAACCAGGTGTGCCAGAGTTTTTCCCCTTTTCCACCAGGAAGAAAACTTCTTTCCATTGAGTATTATCACTCAAGAGGTTTCTTTCTTTTTACCTCATCCATGCATTAAATTTCCTTTAACTTGCACACGAGTGCCTCCAAGGGCTACTGAAGGTAGGGGGTGTCTTCCTTGCAGCAGGGCTTCCCAAGCAGGTTGAGAGCATTCACAGCCTGCTGCTGGCTCTGTTTTCTGCAGGAGGTTGTTGCGCACTGGATCGCTGAATGTCGCCTCAGCATAGAACAGGCGCGGCTGCTCACGCTGAGAACAGCCAGCAAGATTGATGCACTGGGCAACAGAAAAGCACAGAAAGAGGTAAACCTGCTTTTGGCAGCCTCAGGCTAGGACTTGGCCCTGCAATAACTCTGCATCCAACTACCTGAAACACAAGCTAAAGCACAGCGCTAAGCGCAGCATAACTTTGTGTTGAAAATAGATGGCCTTGAGCTGTGCTTTTGATTAGCACAAGCTTGGAAAGTGTTCCCAGTTAAAAACTTTGGGCTTCATCTGATGAAGTTCTTAGAAGTTAAAGAAGCTCAAGTATTTCTTCCTTGTCTCAACACGAGAGGTTTGGGTGACTGGAAACAGTTCTGCCTTACCCACATAAGCCCTCATCCAAGCCCAGGGGGAGGAATGGGCTGCAAGCAGCCAATCTCAGTAGAAGGGTTAGGTAAGCGTTTTCATTTCATTATGAAACTCTTACTGATAATGTGGGTTCTCTTCTAATTCCAGGTAGCCATGACCAAAGTGGTTGTCCCTCGAGCCGTGCTTAAAGTGATTGACTGTGCAATCCAAGTGTGTGGGGGAGCAGGAGTTTCCCAGGACTTTCCTTTGGCTTTTATGTGAGTAACGAGAGCCTCAGCTGTAGCTTCTGAGCATTCTTTTTAAAATCATTTTATAACCCATTTTACCTCAGATAGCCTGAAATAATGATCTTTATGCCTTTAAGCTAGAAAAAGCTCAAACCATTTGGTTTTACAATTCAATTCCACTGCAATTGCATTGCATTACCTTACCTGAAATAGTTCATAGCAGCACAGAGGGCCTGTTCCTAAAGCTCCGAGAAAAAGCAAGCCTTCCCTTTTTCCATCCCACATATCTCAGGCCTGCCAGGAACATTCTGCTGCAGTATCTCCTGTGTGATCACCTTTTCAAAGGGGTTATTATCACAAGGCTGGCTCGAGCAAACAGTGCTGAGTGCTCCTGCTCTCCCTAACCCAGCTCTCCCCACAGGTTTGCTTACATCAGGACCTTGCGTCTGGCAGACGGGCCCGATGAGGTTCATCTCTCGACCATTGCAAGGTGGGAACTGCTTGAGCAGTCCAAGAAGCTAACAGCAAAAATCTAACGTCAGCAAAAAGCACCTTGCAGGCAGGAAGGGCTCCAGAAGGATGTTCAGTGCAATAGTGTTGTTTAAGGTAAAACTGAATACAACAACTTGGTTCTACCTTATAGAATCAGAATGGATTGGGTTGGAAAGGACCTTAAGAACATCCAGTTCATACCCCCTTGAAGCAATACACATTCTTTCACTTGTTACTTGTAATTTACACTTACTAATCAGGGGCTTGCTTTTAAAACCTTGCAGAGCGCCTTGTAAATACCAGAGTGTGGCTGGGTTTTCTAACACTAAATTAAATCTATTTTCTAACAGTCCTAAAGTTCCTTCTTTGCTCTGAGCCAAAGCCTTCTTTATCCCTTTAGGATAAGGCAAAGCAGTTCTAACTCAGCAGTTTCACCCCATGTAGTTTATTGCAAGCTGGGTAATGGCCAGGCACCCTGTTTAGCCATACTGAAGTTCAAGGCTCTGACCACTTCTTGTTTCCCACACCTTCAAAGAACAGCTTCATAAGGCCACCACCTTTTCTCTCATTAACAAGGCTCTTAATTCCCTTTATTTTAAAATTTTCTGTACATATGAATGATCTGTATAATGTACACTCAATATAGAAAGTTTTTATATACTGGATAATGTATAGAACATTTCACAATTACACTAATTTCTTACATAACGTCAACTTTAAGGTTGGTTTTTTGCTGAAGCTCTGTCAATTTGGTCAAGCCAGTTATACATACAAATGTCTAATGCTGTTTGATCTCAGGAAGAAGAGAATGTTAATGATTAAGGACATCAGTGAACCAGTGCAGGGACAAACCCTTTCCAAGTCATGTTCAATGGGAGTGATCATGTCAGACTGGGAAGGGGAGGGGATGCCCTTTTAGTGGGGGTCGGTGAGGTCAAAGTGATTTTAGCCCAATTCCTCTAGACTGTAGCTCAACTCCAGTCGTGCTAATTCATAAAATATAAAAACTAGGAAAGTTTGATTCACAGTCTTGTAAACAAATAGAAAGGAACAAAATGTGCTTACGTACAACAAGAAAAAAACTTCTTGTGTACCCATTTCAGCTGATCCACAGAGTGCTTCCTTGTGGTACAGTGTGACAGATCACTGACTTTTCCCTAAAAAAAGAAGAACCAAACAAGTCTTAGAAAAAGGAATAACACTGTCATAAACACTTGGAAAAGGCAGTAAGTTCACTTCAGAGTGTTGGAGGAAAGTACTGTTCCTCATCACTGGCCACGCTGCCTTTGCCTCTTTTACACGGATCTGTAGTCCTTAGCTGCCATCTCCCACTTCGTTGTCTACCGGGGGTGGTACGTGGGGCATTACAGATGCTGTCGTCCCTGCAGTGAGGTAACCAGCGACTCCAGGGCCTTTTGGGAGGAAAACACAATGCTGGTGAGGAACCTTGAACCCAAAGAGCAACTGAGCAGCTTTATCCCCTCTGGTACCACTCAAACACATCATTTAAGTCAACCAGACACCTTAAACAAGAACATGTCAGAGTTTCCATTTAGAGTCTTTGGAATCTGGGAATAGCAGGAATTCCAGCTAACTCAGCCCACCATGTGGAGTACCTTGTGGAGACTGTTCTCACACTTGCTCAGCATTTTTTATTCTGATGTGCCAAATGAGGTCCAGAGGAACCCCAGCCACTCTCCATCCCATCTGCACTGTGGATGTGGCACTGAGGAGGGGGTGCCTGGCCTTTACTAATGGGAGGATCCACTGCAGGAATGAGGTGAGTTTGGGTGAGCATCCTACTCCTGCTTCAGCACTGCAGGGGGGTCCCAGTGTGTAGTTAAAGGAAGTGCAGAGAGCTGCCTAAAGCACAAGGCTTTAGCCTCTGGCTAGGAAGAAGAACAGCATTCTTGGGATATACAAACTGTATCAGAGATACAGAACTCCTCACTATCAATACATCTCAATGTCAGTAACTGGAGGAGTGGGCAGTTTTGCAGTGCAGACAAAGCCTGTCTCCATTGAAGCTTAGAGTTTAAAATGTACTTGTAGAGAAACTTCCAAATACAACCAGAACTGCTGCTGCAGCAGGAGGTGTTCCAACGCAACCAGATTAACGACTGTAATAAACTGCCAACCCACAACACGCTCCTACATTGATACAGTGATCAACTTGGTGTTAGACATTCAGCCCACTCTGCTGCATCCTTCATGCTCTAACCTTAAGTCATCCTCACTGAGTTCCCCCAGATTTGCTACCCCTTCATGCCCCAGCCTCCCTCCTCACACCATAGCCTGGAGCCAGAACACAAGTGGTGTTTGTCTTCTTGCAAACAGTCCTACACTTATCCTGCAAGCAAGAGAGCAAAGCAAACAGTGTCTGTGGTAACAAAAGCTGTGTGGCTTCAGAATGGACTTCTCTTTGCCAGCCCAGCAGCAGCATCTGCCCAGGGCCAGTCCCACTTCTACATGTCCTGCTGCAAATGTTCCGCTAGTTCTTTGTCTCAAGCTTTTCCACCACAGAAGATTCCTAACATACTTAATAAGTTTAGTAGTACCAGTGAGTATCAGCCACTGCAGTTGTTAGTTTTATGCTCCTGTGTGTTGAAGGTGGTATGTTTATCAGTGCTCTGCAGTTTGGGCCCACACGTTTGTTACAGTTCTGACATGCATCTACAACTTGGAGATCAGCAAGTGCAGCAAGTGCGTTTGCAAGATGGTATCTACCTGCTTTAGAGAGCTACACAGAAGTGAGCAAGCTGCCTGGCAGAGCAGATCTAAAGCCCACTTCTCAGGTGAAGGGGACTGCTGCCAGTTAGAAGGGAAGGAGAAGAGACACCTGAGGGAAGAGAAATAAGCAAGGGAAGTTTCAAGGGAAGTGCAAATAGCAAAGCAATTTGAAGCAAGACATAAGGCACAATACAAGATAAAGCAGGTTAAAAATAAAGCTTGTAGTTTGGTTTCCATCAAATACAGCCTATAGTTTAGTTTCTATCTATACTTGGCATTTCTACAGCATCTTCATTCTACATTTGCAAGCACACATTAGGCAACTGAAATGCAGCAGAGGCCTTAAGGAACTGGACAGCTGTATTGTCCCCAGTCTCAAGCCTGACAATGCCTGGTAGAGTTTCAGTTCTTGGCTAGTAATCCACCAGCATTTACTTCACATTTCTCATTGCAGTATTTGTGAGATACCAATGAAATTCAGCTCCAAGTGAATCAAGTGTTCTTTGTCAAAGCAGCATTAAATGGTACAATAAACACGAAACTCCTGTTCAGAGCTGAAGTGCTGAGTCTTTCCTGTGTGGAAAGTCTTGCCATATGCCTACTCTCAAAATAGTAACCATGTGCTTCTAGAACATGTAAAGCCTGATTTGAAAGGTTTCTGCTTTATTTTCTCAAGACACATGCAAGAAAACCTTCCCTGTCTCTGTGGCCACCTGATTTGTACCTTGTTAATTCAGTCACACTCAAAAGCTTTACCAAGATTCCTACACTGGGTTAGACAAAAAGTTCCATGTGGCACAGGGGTGTGCTCATATTGTCACAAAGGCCTTTAAATCCTCACTTGGGAGCCTAGACTTGTAAGACTGAGCATCAACTGATAGCTACTGAGTCAGACATTTGTACCATGAACCACTTTAGATGAAGCTTGCTACAATGTCAAGTATGTCCAGATATAGCAACAACTCTGTGACAGCACAGTTCTGGACTCCGATACAGCAGAGTACGGTCAAAGATGTGTCTGTCAAGTGTTGCAGATGAATGGAGAACCAGAATTTGATTTGCTATGACTTTATTGTTCCAGGACTATGTTCCCCCAGTGCAAGTCCCAGCAAGTACATTCACAGCACTTGCTATCCTTTGTGGGTACACAGTACGCGGCACAACTACAATGCTCTTCTGCACTGTGTTAGGATTCAGTGGTACTGAGGTGATAGCTCAGGCTTGATGGTGCCATCTCAAGCTTGGTGGCACTAGCAGGGCACTCCAGGGTGCACCACAGATGCCTTCAGGCCACAAGCTCTGTGTACATGTACGAGGCTGTCCCCAACTGAGGGGCCCTGGCAGTGCTCTGAGTCTGACTGGAACATGGGCTCACACCTGAGCTGTTCAGTTTCAAACTGCTCCAACACTACTGCTACAGACCTACCACTAACACACCCTGATGCACGTGGCACAGTTCAAACAGTCTCGGTAATTCTGAGCATAGTTCACTCCTCACCGAAACCTTGGAAGATGTCATGCTTTACAACTCAGACTGATCCTGAGAAAGCCTGGAAAGGTACTGTCACCCATTAAGTGTGATCACACCTCTGCTTTATCAGTACAGGGTGGTGGCAAGACTTGCCAGTGTCCAGACTCCACTGCACTGATATTTTATACATAGGTACAGCAAAGACACTGCAGAAAATACATTCTCAACCACAAAAGTTTGGCTTTTGGTAAGTGTTTTAAAAACTTACTGTACTTTTACAGCACTGAGTGTTCAGGCCACACAATGGCTCTAGAGCCCGAGGATAAACTGTATCTCCAGAGTCAATGACAAGTAACAGTTCAATAGGATGCAGGACATACATAGGAAAGGGTTACTAACCTGTGAGGTATCCTGCTGTTTGTGTCTCAGAAATGAACAAGTCATGTTTCTGATCCTTGAAGGCACTCCACACAGAAGAACGAGACAGGATTTCATTTACCTACAGTTGTTGAAGAGATTAACAAGATGAGCAAGTGACATTTGTAATGTTGCAGGGGAACAAACCCATTCTCTAGAACCAAACCATTGCACAGTATTGCACAGCAACAGTTCAGGCTACCATGTGGAACCTCCCAGTTTCAAGGAGACTGTATCAACTTTTTTTTTTTTTTTTTCCCTGTGAATTGTGCAGCTGAACTTCATGAGCCTCCTGCATGATGTGAAGTCATTTAGTTGCTTGACTTTCTTCCCCATTCCCCAGTTCAGGTGACAAGGAAAAGCAAACACTGCAAGCAGCCACGTGCCATGAATCTAGAGCTGACCTACAACAGGATGTTTCCTGTACTACAGCATGATAGGGACAGCCTGGAGGAAAAACCCATCCCCAGTTTCCCTCCTATTGATAAAGTTTTCAACACGGGGGTAAGAGAAAGGCACCCAGAACTAGCACAGTTACTGGGACAGATTTTACCTACTTCAGTATATATCCCTAACACTGCTGCAGTTGCTTGGGATTTGTCTTTTTTTTGGCGCTCCTCACAGGAATCAAACCAATGACTTCTTCACCAGAGACAGCGACCTTCCAACCCATAATGATTCTATAGTTTCATGACATTAATGCTTTAAGTGGAATGATGCACATGAGAGCCAGAAGATGAAACAAGAGATGCTCAGTTTGATGTCCAGTGGTCAGTACTGGTCAGTACTCACCTGTTCTCCATACTGCAGGCTGCGAGACATGGACTTCAGAGTTTTAACAATCTGAGCTTTTGTTGCAGCTGGGCTTTCCAGGTTCTCGAGACCAACCCCTTCAAGCAGCTTTAGAAGGTAGGGGACCAAATCTGCCTTCAGAGCCTGCACACATACCCAAAGGAGTTGTCTTAACATAGACTAGGAAGTTCCATACAGAAGTTTTATGTTACTGCGTTAGTGTGAACCATGAGTGCCAAGAGCTATTACTAAGTATGTACAGAAGAAAACACAGGTACTGTCCAGCAGTTCTTCTCTGTTTAGCTGTAAGCTCAGTTGAATTAGCTGGCATTCCTGTGTTCTGCTTTCTCAGCATACACAAGCCAACACTATTCTTATGCATTAAGGTTCACTGCTAGGGTAAGACCTTGAACAGGTCTGCATTTTGGAGAGAGGACTGACTTCCAACTTCTCCAATATGAAAAGCACATTAGATAGATGGCTTCTGGGAAGCCTCCTGGACACTGAAGTTGAACAGTCATCCTGTTCTTACGAACAGTTTAGACACCCAAATGTAATCACGTATTTTACAGTCTGAGAACATACTACTTACTTGGGCCACCAAGTCATTTTGTTCCTTCTGAAACATTCGATTAAGTGCTTCACAGGCTACACCAACTATATCTGATCTCTTTTTCATTCCATTCATGAAAGGGCTGATGGTCTCTAGTGATGCCATTGCTCGAACACAAAGCTACAAAAAGACAGAAACATCCAGAGTACTTTATTTTATGCTAAGCTTGATGCTTATGGCAGATACGGTCAGCCAAGGCCATCAGTTTCTCAGTGTATTTAATTTATCAACTCCCCATCAATTAACTGCAAGTCCCTGCTCATATGGCACACAGTATTTATCATTACAATGAGGCCCTTCTAGGAACAGCACTAAACAACAACAGAAATAACTCCAGTGATGCTCTTCTCTCCCCTTGAGCACTCAGAGGATTCCTTACCTCATTGTCAGACAGTATGTGCACGACACGAATGGCACTTTTAGGAATGGCATTGTTCTTGTGATTCATAGCTTGGATTATCTTGTGAAGATGACCAAGCGGAGGAACTTGATCAGCCAGCTGAGGCTGGGCACTGAACAGGCACACGGTTGCTGTGGTAATGGTTTCTAAAGTTTCCCCCTGCAGAAAACCAGCACAAAGCGTAACTCAGCAAAGCCTCACGTATCACACCATCACAGCAATGTTCCTCACTTGCTCTGCATCACACGCTTTTTTTTCCTCTAATGCTTTTATCACATCGCTTTACTCTGAAACTGCTAAAACAAGAAGTTTAGAACATGATCAGCTCCAGTAGTGACAGACATTCACTAGCTTCATGAACACACAGCACACAACAAATTCTAAGCGCTATTTCCAGTGCCTAGAGAAGCCAGTGTCCAGCTGCAGCCTCTGTATACACAGCAGCACACACACCAACGTGCTCGCTGGAAGCGTGAGTGTGGATGGATGTTTAGGCTGACCACCTGAATCCCTAAAGGGTTTGCTTGTTGTATTCTGCAGCCTGTACAAAGTGCTGCCACATCCAAAGATGACCATTATATTCAATGTGCAAGTTGACTCCCCCCCGCAAGACTAACGATATATCTGGACAGCATTTAAAACACAGGTTTTAGTAATTAACATTAAGTTAGACTTGAACATTGTTCTTATTCAAACTGTAACACATTCATTCTACTGCATTGCACAGATTGTTAGATGGCAGCCTGATTTAGGTCACAGTTTACACCAGAATGGGAAACCAGTGTTGCAGAAGGCCATGAGAAGTGTCAAGAGTATTTCTAAGCAGGACAGAACAAGTGATATTTGCTTAGGTTGGTCAGTCATGGGATAATTTAAGACACTTCATTAGTTGAGCCTCATCCCTATCACAGAATAAGCCTCTAAAACCTACTGAAACTAGTTCTATGCCTTCAGGGACTTCAAGTGCACTGACTCATGCTCAGAAGTCACCTAAATACATCTACATACTTTTCTAGGGAGCCAGAAAAGTGACCAAACAGCATCATGTAGGAAAGTGTGAGAATCTAAGTTACTCAGATACTAAAAGACTAAAAGCTTAAAACTGCTAAAGAAATTCAAAGAGCAGAATCAGAAAATCCATCTTACATGGGGGTTATTCTTCTCCAGCAGTTCAGTAAACTTTTCCAACAGTGCAATGAGAAATTCTCTTGGTTTCCGTAAAACCCAGGCCGGCTGGGCAATAAAAATCCTTAGGAAGACTCCCCCCACTGAAAGTTCTCCTTCTGCCTCACCATACACCACAGCAAAGTCTTCAGGAAGCTGTTGATTGTAAAGTAGAATTATTGGCAAGGGCATGTGTGAGAGCTGACATCATTCCTTTAACATCACGGCTCTAGGGGTAAGGATCACTGAACTAAGTGTATTCTCCAAAACCAAGGAACACTTCATCTTGAAGGAACATGAGGTAAAGAAGCAAGAGAACAGTGCAAGCAGTACTGCTACAGTGGAACTTTCAAAGAACACAGGTAACTGAATCTACATCTATCCTAGTTCAAGAGAAATACCAGCAACAAGACTGATAAAACAGCCCTTTCCCTTCTTCCTTGCACACCTCAAGGGAATGTTTCTTACCATCAACCACCAAAGCTTCCAGTTCCCACCTGCATCTAAACAGCCATCCTTGCATGTGTTTAGTTGTTTTAATGTTGAACTGTTGGCAGGAAGTCCTACCAGGCTTTCACAGATCCTGGGAAATAACTACAGACTGAAACATCTCACTGATGTACCCAACATCATAGAATGGACAGTGAGTTTTGAGACTCAGTGGCTTCCTGAACATTCACCAAGAGCAAGTTTACTGCAGCAATATAACAAGTGACAGGACTTTTCCCAGCAAATCCATATTCTCCTTTGCTGCTGACTTTTGGTAAGTATTAGAATGACCTGAACTGTCAGAATATTCAGGCTATTACTGGCAAAACCACTGCCAATGCAGTGTCTGATTTCAAGGTACCAGGAACAACAAAAGCATCAATTCAACATCAAAACAGTTACGTTAGCACAGAAGTTCCTGTTGGTACTTTAAGATAAAAGCCTGCCAGAGAGTTACACACATGCAGATACTATCAGCTGGCTTAAAGTCTCCCTGGATGCACTCAAAGCAGAAACAGTGTCCTCTTACCTTCCAGTTAGTGTCAGGGTTGTCCCTCTGAAGTTTAAAGTGCCTTCAAAAAGAAAGTACATTTAAACAAGCAGTGAAAGTTTTTCCTGCTTGACACCTCAGTCTCCCCCCTTGTTGTGAAGAAGTCCCACTTTTTGACCCCATTTTCTCCTCGCTGTAACTCCCCCTCCCAAATCTTACAGCAGTGAGCAAATACCTGGATTGTGCATAAACTGCACTTGCATCACTGAGTAACAGGTACAGCATACAGTGAACAAGTTCCTTCTCACTGAAGTCTGCCATGCAAGGATCCTACCTTTTACAGGCAGAACTGTCTGACGGTTCTATAGCAACTCTGGTTTACTGCCACCAAAAGAGCCTCAGTTAAGGAAACACTTAATAGGTCTCCACATACTCAAGCATCATTTCTCGAACTGTTGTTGATACTTTCTCCCTGGAGTTGTCATTCCAAATTAACTCAGGATTTTCATGAGTTCCCTCAAAGATATGAACAGCAGCTTCAGGGTTGTCTCTCATGGCATCCATGAAGACTCCAGGTAAAAACTTCATCATTGTAATTCTAACCTAGAAATGATGAACAGAATTGACATTTCATACACTGTAAGACACAGTAACTGACAGAACAGAGAACTCCAGGAAGTCCAAGTATTTCTAGTGCTATCATGCCTACTGCTAGAACACAATGCCACCAAACAACAGTACTATCATTTTAAATAGTGCTAACCTCAAACTGGTGACAGGTCTCAAATCTGGGGACCTAAAGTCATTACAACTAAAAACCAACCTGCATAAAGCAGGTGCAAGATATACAACTGCTGCCATAAGTCTGCTCACCCTTCTGAAAAAGCCAGACTGCTCTTCATGTTACTGATACTTAGAATTTTGGTAATTAAAATTTAATCAATAGTTTATAATAGTTAATTTTAATAATGAACAGTTATAAGAAACATTTTAATGAGAAGTATGTTCATACAGTAACCAGATGCTGTTACGAAATTCTTTGTATAGCCCTGTACCAGGACCGAAAGGGATAGGTCAAAATCATTTAATAGGAACAGGTAGTACAAGCAGTATATGCAGAGCAATGCAGGTAGCTGTCAAGGTCTAGATTAATGAGAATGAACAGAGTCAACTGTAACTGTTTATAGATACCTGCCAAGAAAACTGAGGAATTAGGCAATAGGTAATTCCAGCAGGGGGAGAACAGGTTTTATTCTTTTGTTCTGTCTTTACAGCAAGGCAGGTAGTATCAGGACAAGAGGTCCGACAAGAGCCTTGAAGATCCTTACCTTTGGACCCACCAGTTTATCTGCAGTCATTTTGGCAAAGAGCTCTGCTGTTTGGGCTCGAACCTGCGGGTGAGTTGAGTTGCAAAACATATCCAGTAAGTAGATTAAAGCACCTGTACAAAGAGATGGGAAAACATTCAAGTTTTCTGCTGGTCACAAGTAGTATGTATTCACTAGTTCCACACTGATTGTTCTAAAGGGAAGAGGAGGATCTGACTGCTATATTTAAGTCCTGTGTTGCAGAACCATTTGCTTTCAGTGAGCACTGTACCTTTTGCCATGGCCTCTTTGATTATTTTTGTGCTAGATGTCAAAGCATACAAAGTCTCAAGGACGAGCTGCCGACCTGTCAAAACAGAAAGTATCAAGAACTTTAATTAGTTAAGTAGTCTTTATAGCACAAATAGGAACTAAACAGATCTTAACAGAAAGCTGTATCAAAACTGCTATTAAGCTTGTGATAATTCCAAGCTTAGAGATTTCTGGTTAAACTCAGTTAAGGAATGTCCTCTTGTACATTTTGTGTGGCACAACTTCTTAATCCACCTCAACTGAGATTTACTACCTCAATTCCTTAAGTTAGTAAATACCACACACTTCAAACGCTTGCATTGCCTGTGTTTCAGCTCACACATTTAAGACAAGAGGTTACTGAAACACTGTTTTAGCCTCTCAGTAGTAAGTTCAGCCAGCTGCATTCTAATTAATTTCCAAGTTGGTAACCCTTTGCATTGCAAGACTTAAGGATTATATAGTACATACTTGAAGGTAAGGAATGCAGGAGTGCCAGTAAGTTGGCAAGAACCATTGCCTCAGCAATGTTGTTAACACATTCTTGGTTACTTGTCACTATGTTCACCACCTGTAAAAGATCACAACACTTGATTATACTCCAGCTGTTAAGACACTGCCCAGAAAATGCAGTGTAAGAAGCCAGTCACCTCACTGGCCAACATGGCTAGTATCTATAATGCCTATTCCCATCATCAAATTGTCTTCTCACCTCAGAGATGGGAGCAAGGACAGAGACAAGAAAGTGTCACTTGTTCCTCCAAGGAGGAACTGACACCTTGGAACCCCAATCTTGATCCTTTTTAGGTAACTAACAGTTCCCCAGTCAGTTTTGTTTATGCTGATTCTGTACAGCATCCAGACAAGGGGATTTGTGGTGTTTTTTTTCTGGTTGGTTGGTTTGGGTTTTTACCTCCAGAGCCAACTGCTGCACCTGGCCAGCTCCATGAACACGCAGAAGGGAGAATATCAACTTAAAGTGACCTATGCATTCACACTCAGAACCTGCAAGAGACCAAGTAAGTTATTCTCTTCATGTTAGCCAAAGCATTTACTGAAAGCTGTCCCAAGACCACATTCCACTTTTCAGAGGGGTTAAAGAACGCATGTGTGTATATATTCTGTCACAGTAGTTAGAAGATATACAGTTATCAGTTTAGTAGGACAGCACCTACTAAAGGGTTAGAAAATGCTGACACTGTCTATTAGTGCAGCTTCCACAAGGTCACACATCAGTGTTTCAAAAGCAGAGGATACTCCCTCCCTCTAAAGCAAGTAACAGAGCTAGTTCTTGGACTCCCTAGTTACTTGCATTCTTACAGGTTATCATCAATCATCAGTACTTCTTGTGTTCAAATACACCTCCCTTTCTGATTTTCCCAGCTCAGAGGAGGGTTGCTAATGGCTGCCTAATACAGAGCTGCCAAATACAAGAGAATCCAGTCAGAGACCAACCTAACCAGCTATTAATAGAAGCCATGATAGTAACACGATTTGCTTTTAGAACAAACATAGTATAGTAGGAAAACATCCTAGTTATGTCTCAGGCTTTTCAAGTCTGTACATTGATACCTGCTCATTAACCTTGGCTGTTATTAGCTGCCCACTCTCAAGAACATCTTTTCCTGCTTTCATAAGGCCCTGACATGTTTTTAGGTTTTACTAGTATGCAGTACTCAGCTCAAGGAGGTTCTTCCTGAAGCGAGGAAGTTTAAAAATCAGCTAAAGATTCTTTGGAAGGACTACAAAAAGTTTTATCCAAAAGGTTTAAGTCTCCCTGGCAAAAGCAGGCTAGAATTAAACCCCAGAAAATAGATAAGGCTTGGATTTCACACAAAACTAATCCATCTACTGATAATGTTCTCTAGGCAGAAAGGAAAAGCCTGTATGGCTTATCAAAGTGCTAGTCTGTCAGCCAGCAAAACAAGCTTCCTTCTCGCTGGAAGGTAAAGACTACAGAGGTCTGCAGTTTTAAGGTTGTCCACAAGAAAGCTACCAGGGAAGTTCAGTTTTAAGCTTACCTGGGTTATGTTTTATCACATTTCTCAGAGCCTCCAAGGCCATCTCAACTCTCCGTAATCGATCTCCATGTTGATTGGACTCGACTTTCCCCATCTGGGTTATTGCCATTAGTGTATGAAGGTACTGTGCTTGTGAGCCTATGTAATCCAAGAGGCTTGCAGCAAATGCTTTAGGAAGCTTTAAATTAGAGATGAGAGTACTTTTAGCTGTGTGATGCAACAGTGTTCACACTAGAAGAAAGTGTATCCAAGTAACTTGTCCTACATTTCACAGATCTCTTTCTTCCAGACAAGCAGACAGGAAACACTTTGCTACTACGATCAGTGTAGTATCTGGAGCATATCAACCCTATTTCAATCTAAACACACTCTTACAAAGCTGTTGCTACTTTAACAGCACTCTTAAGGTGTGTGTTTGTCTATATATATATATATATACACACACACACACACATATGTAAACAGCAAAGCCATAAGGCAGAATCGCCACCTCCTCAAAGTACTGAATCAGTCTGAGTATCCACAGTCCAAGCTGTTAGAGAAAAGGCATTAAGACACCCAAAGCAGCACATTTTATGACAAATTTGTACTTTTTTAATTTCTGCTGCTCCAACAGAGATCTTCCATAACATGCTCATTCTGTTGAGGGAAGCTTCCATAACCCTTTGTATTTTTCCAGTCTGTTTGTACTGACAGATAGATAAAGAGGAAGACACAGCATTCCAAAGACTTTTTTCAGCAGGAAGATTTTAACTACATCTCACCTCTAGTTGGAAGGTAGGGACCTCATTGTAGACTCTAACAAAAATCTCTCCCACAATAAGTTCCTTTGCATGGTCACTGAAGACGAAGTCAGATCCGTAGCTTTTGTCACAATCACCCTTTAAGCAGAGAGAAGCAACACAAGTTCAGATAGAAAACAATGTTGTCAAAAGTGTGAAACTATAACCCAATAATGAAATAGACAATATCCAAACAGAAAACTTCCAGATTTAGCAAAATCACAAGCTCTGATTGAAACATCACAAGAAATAAATACACAAATTCTCAGGTTTTGTTTTAAGACTGCTAAATGAAGAAAGTGACTTAGGCATAAATAACAATGAACATTTTTATTAACTATATGACTGCATTACAAGTGGACGTACCAAAACATGAAACAGGTTTAAACAGATAGTAGTGGGATTTACAATACAGAGTATCTTACTTTCTTAATCATGCTTTCTTGTTGAGATTCCAAAAACTCGACTAATTCAGCTCTTGTCCCATTGTTCCAGATTAAGTAGGGGTTCTCTGTGTTACTGTTAAGCATCTTCAGAGTCTAAGAAATAAGGAATTTGCGATATAATGCATTTACAAACAGTTTTCAATCACTACGTACAATAATCAGTGTGTTTCATGATATCAGTTAATCACATACTAGAAAAACAGTATGTGTAAGTTACTTGGTACAGTACAATGCACATTTTCATTTTTCTTTATGCTGCTTGGAGACATGCTTAGTTCAATTGCCCTTTTACTTTTGATAGTGAGCAGCAGCTATGAAGTGTCTCTTCATAGATGACTTCCTTGGCACCACTTTTAAAGACAGAAGTTTAATGTTTGCTCTTTATTATCATTATATCCTTAAGTCTTGAACAAGTTACTTCTTTGTTCCCATAATATCACCCTACAGGGTACTGTTCCTGCTAATTGTGTTTGAGGCTAAACCAACTTCTTTTCCTTGCAGTTACTCCAAATGCAAAGAAAACCAAATTGCACTACTATTCTCTGTATCAAGTTGGTCTAAGAGAGCTCTGGTTGGTCGAAGAGAGTGTTTCAAAAGTGATCAGGTATTCCTTTCATGAATCACTAAGGTAAGTTTAGGCCAACAGATGTTTACCTCAGTAGGACTGACCACAGAGAGCTTCCTTGCAATATAGGGTGTCAGCATTCCAGCCAAGCTTTTCCTGATTGTTGGGTTTTCAGGTGTAGCTTGCTCTTCAGACAGATACCCTCCAAGGCGACTCAGGGCCAGGAGACTGAGCTTAGCAAGGCTGTTTGCTACCTCCTGAAAAATAGAGCTAAAAACCCTTAGAGCTCACTGGAGAAACATGAGAATAGGCAGAAAGAGTTGTCCAACGTTTCCACACCAGAACAAACAATTAGTATTCTCTACCTGCACCACTAATTATGCACTGATGTCTAATAAAATACAAGGTACTGCAGAACAGCACACATAATCACTGTGTTGTGTGCAATAAATGACATGAGCACTGAAAAGTAAGAAAAACTGGGGCACCAAGATGAGCTGAAAACTACAAGAGCTATTTAGTGTAATAGCTGCCGACCAGTCAAGAGTTCTTACTAGCATAATCAAGTATCAGCATAACAAGCCTTCTATGACAGTGATACAAAGAGATAATAACTCCAGACTGTTCAAAGCTCATCTCATCCAGTAGCTGAGGAAGAAATGCTATCGTTAGAGGCTCACCATTCAAGAAAGTGGAAGTGTGAAGCTACTTTCATAGCTGTGGGTATTTCAGATGAGTTCATAGTATCAATAAAGAACACCTTCAGTTGAGCCTCAAGAGGCAAAAAACCCCAAACAAAACTTTTTCTTCTGATAGCAGAAATGTACTTTTTTGCTGTTCATTGTAGGTAAAAATCTCTTGCATTAAGTCTACCAGGAACTCCAGGATTTGGCAGCCTTAACATTTGAACTCAAAACACAAGCTACTCAAAAAAACTCCAAACCCCAGCATTACACTACTACATAAAGGTCTCCTTCCAAAACTATTTTGTTATTGTTCATGTAGTTCAAGGACTCTCACAAGTATTTGAAAACACTTAGTTTGTTACCAAGATATGCAAGCAGCAACTCTTGGTGCCTGAAAGCATTCACCTTGTTAACATTACCTGGTGATTTGAATCTTCACTTTTCTGAATACCACTCTCTTCTAGTGTATAGTCATAGTTGAAGAGGTAACCCAGTAAGTACCAAAGAACTCCAGCTTGGAACAAGTGTGTCTGTAGCCAGTAGTCTAAGGCAAAGGAGCTCACACACTCTACTCCCAAAGCAGCTACTCGTGGTATATTCTGAGGGAGGGAAAAGAAACTTGCCTTAATACCTGTGACCAAAGCAAGCTAGCTGGTTTCATTACCAAAGACTTAAGTCAAAACTTGCTCATTCTAGAATACTATCTAAACAGCACAAAGATGAAATCTGCAGTAGGCTGAACATCATCTGTGGTCAAGTTCAGTGTCCAGTAGCCCAAACCATGACTAATTAGTCAGCATCCTTCACAGGTATAGTACGTGAATAGGTATTTCACATGATTATAAAGGAGCATTGAACAACTGGTGGAAAAACAGTTCAAGGTGGCAGAGATTTCCAGGTGAGGTTTCTGTGCCAATACACTTGCTCTGCAGGAACTAAGGAACACGCAAGCATCTGCAGTCAGTTACTACAGTCTCATTTTAGTCTTGTGTTTTCTGTAGTCTATTTCCACATACCTCATATAAGAAGCACAAAGGCAAGGTTTCCTTTCTTAATACAGACAAACCCCAACATTTATATAACATGAGGTGAGTTCTAAAGAGCTAAATGGCATCAAAACTTCTTGTATACCATTTCCAGAGTTTATGACAATTTACAAGTCTCCTTACATCTAGTTCTAGTTCTTTAGCCACAGATTTAGTAAACCAACAAGCTAGACATGTCAGTTAAAGGGCAAAAGTAACTGAATCCTTACATTGTTTGTATTTTAAGTCTACAAAATGGATTCAACTATAAGCATTAAGAACAAGGCAGCAGAGTTCTCTATCCCATAATGATTAGCAAGGATCTTACAGAAGGATTTAAACAGTCTCTAAAATTGTCCTATCTCCCTTAAAAGTAGAGCATTCCCCATAACATTTAACAGCTAAGTACTCATTTACACAAAGAAAAGCAGCTCTTACCTTGCCATAATACAGTAGTCTACAGAGGTCCTTAATGATGTTAGGCATTTCTGTAATCTTCTCTCTGCACTCCTCAAACTGAGCTGCCACACTGTAACACTTACTAACATATCCACATACCTACAAAAAGCAGTATTTTATTGGTTCCAAGTGGAGGGGAAATGCATGTTTACAATCCCATTTTTAATGTATTTAATACTACATTAATATTCTATATTTTTCTATATATACACACTTGTATAACATCATATTTTATTGTATGTGTATATATTACTATAGTGGTAAATGCTTCTTGGCAGTGTTCAAGGCCAGGATGGACAGAGCCTTGAGTGACATGTCCTAGTGGAAGGTGTCCCTGCATATGGCAGGGGGTTGAAACTTGATGATCTTAAGGTTCTTTCCAACCCAAACCACTGTGATTCTATAGTTCTATATGAATTGTCTTTGGGGAAGCTGTTACCATCAGTTAAAACTGCTGCAACTTACCTGTACAGACATATCATCTGGTTTACTAGAACGAGTCAAGACTGCTACACAACGATTAAACGCTTCTTGCAATACCTGTGAGGATTGGATGATGCATAAATTCAGTCACAACAAAAACTGATAAAGGCTGGCAGAAATAAAACATTAGCTGGTAAACCCATTTGTAATGGCTGAAGGAAAACATTGGACAAAATCTACTGCTTGCTCCAATGGTTATTAGAGGAAAAATTCCTTGCAAGAGCTGGTACTAGCCTTTGGTGCTTTAGAGTTGGTAGCATTCTCACATGAGCTGACACCTCATGAAGTTTGCAGATGATACCAAGCTGGGCAGGAGTAAAGATCTGTTGAGGGGTAGAAAAGCACTAGAGAGGAATCAGGACAGACTGGATTGATGGGCTGAAGCCAGTCATGAGGTTCAGCAAGGCCCAGTACTGGGTCCTGCATTTGGGCCATAACAAACCCCAGCAATGCTCCAGGCTTGGGCCAGACTGGCTGGAAAGCTGCTCATGGAAAAGGAGCTGTGGGGTGCTGGCTGACAGCTCTGAATATGAGCAACTTGTGCCCAGGCAGCCAAGAAGCCACCAGAATCCTGGCCTGGATCAGCACCAGTGTGGCAGCAGGGCCAGGGCAGGGATTGTGCCCCTGTGCTGGGCACTGGTGAGGCTCCACCTCAAATCCTGTGTTCAGTTCTGGGCCCCTCACTGCAAGAGAGACCTTGAGGGGCTGGAGTGGGGCCAGAGAAGGGCAATGGAGCTGGAGCAGGGCCTGGAGCACAAGTGTGATGGGGAAGGGCTGAGGGACCTGGGGGGTTCAGTCTGGAGAAAAGAAGGCTCAGGGGGGACCTGATCGCTCCCTACAGCTGCCTGACAGGAGGATGGAGTGAGGTGGGGTCGGTCTCTGCTCCCAGGGAAAAAGGGATGGGAGAAGAGGAACCAGCCTCAAGCTGCCCCAGGGCAGGTTTAGATGGAGCTGAGGAACAATTTCCTCCCAGAAAGGCTTGTCTAGCACTAGAATGTGCTGCCCAGGGCAGCGGTTAAGTCACCATCCCTGGGGTATTTAAAACACCTGCAGGGACATGGTTTAGTGGGACTTGGCAGTGTTAAGTTAGAGGCTGGACCCAATGATCCTAAAGGTCTTTCCCAACCTAAATGATTGTACTATGTGCAGTGGAAAGCCCTTCTGCTCAAGTGACTTATTCATCTATTCTTTCACATACAGAATGCAGAAGCTCTCAACACAGTTTTGTACAGAAGCAGAGAAACATCACTTGTAGTTTGGTTATCCAGAGTTCAACAGACAAGCCTACATCCAGAAAGGGAGGCTTCTCCTACCGCATCCAGAAAAAGAGACAGTAAGAATGGAGAAGCATCTCAACGAGACAAAAAGTGATTCTCAGTTGCATCTGATGCCTTACACATTAAGGACTGTGGAAAGTTATAGACTAAAAGAATTCATTTCAGTAAGTTTCTTCCCAGTTACCTCAATTCCATTTTCTCTTCTCAGTTCCTCTGCATTTAATGCTGAGCAATTGACAGTATGAAAAGCAAGTTCTGTAGCAGCGGGCAACAGAGGAGATTCTTTGGAAAACAAAAGGTCATCTGATGTTTCAATGTTAATAGTCTTTATCAGCATAGGATAGCCTGCATACTTGTAAGGTTTTAACTCTGAAAGAGGAAAAAAGTCAAAGGTTACACAAATGCAAATTAAACTGCTGCATAATTATCAGCAGAAGATGTATCAAATATAGAATGACTATAGAATGGTAAAGAAAGCCAACACTTGGGAAAACTGAAGCATGACTAAGCAGTCCATGCAATCTGACTCCTTGGTCACATCAGACTGTTCAAGGAGAGAAGCTGAAAGAACTCATTTAAGGTTAGAAAGACTTATCTCCATTCTCAGCAAACCCCCAAGCTCAGAGCCTCTCAAATGATGCTTGTCTGTCTCCAGAGAAACACAAGTATAGCTTATTCTGTCAGAGGCCGTTCAACAATAAGCCTATAAGGGCTTTTCCAGTTTGACACATTTTAAATTACTCTGGTTTTTATTCCTTTAAGGTTCAGCGGTGCTAAAGAACAACTATGCAAGTCCACATCGATGTCACCGCCTCCACACAACTGACAGACCTATGACTGCATACGAGGGTCTTAGCTCCCCACTTGTGCAGCAAAACACTGTGACTCTGCAAGACTTGGACACTCCAGCAGCTGCCAGCCAGGTACTCTAGCTAGAGCTATAGGTAGAGGGTTAGGGTACTCCAGTTAGCCCTCTTTCCTACCTGGATTGTGAAAGAGGTACTGTTGCAGCACAATCACCACAGGGCTCTAACAGTAGTCAATTTCTGCAAGACTATCTCAGTTTTAATAGCCACGTGAGTGTAATCACATTTATACCCAGAGCCTGCCATAGAATCATAGAATAGTTAGGGTTGGAAAGGACCTTAAGATCATCCAGTTCCAACCCCCCTGCCATAAGCAGGGACATCTCACACTAAACCATGTCATCCAATGCTTCATCCAACCTGGCCTTGAACACTGCCAGGGATGGAGCACTCACAACCTCCCTGGACAACCCATTCCAGCATCTCACCACCCTAACAGGAAAGAATTTCTTCGTTATATCCAATCTAAACCTCTCCTGTTTAAGTTTGAACCTCTCCTGTCTGGATAACTGAGTGAGGACTTTCCTGCACAGACAGAATGTAAACCTAAGTTACACATGGAGGAAGAGTCAAACTGATTACTATTGGAGCAGAGTGTTTCAGAAAGCACTTCATGCTTTTTTTGAAGTAAACTTTACTTCAGATCAATTTCCTTCATGGAAGCAAAAGCCCTGTTTTGAAGCCCTTTACCATAGCTACCTAACGCTGCAGCAAGCCAGAAACCAGATCAACAAAACAGGCTCAAGAAGAGAGGAGATTAAAACTACCCACAATGGCCACTAAAGAAACGAACCTCAAACATTCTCCTGAGGCAGTATGCTTACCTTCCTTATGCCTGTTGAAGAGGATGCTTTGAGTTTTCAAGATCAAAATTATGTTTTCTGGATCTGGCCCATCTATCACCTTGGCAGACTTTGTGCACAAAAACTCATATGCTTTATTTACTTTCTCAAACATATCCTGCAAATGAAAAGGAATAGTCTTAAAGAGTTGCCAAGAACCTCCTAAATTACTATAAGCTTGCAGCAGTGCTTTAGATGCAGGTAAACATAGAGCATTCCAGGTTATTAACTGCAACACTAGCTTTGATGCCTTACTATACTTCAGTAAATACTTCAGACAACACTGGTGCAGAGATCAGTTTTGTCTCCTGAACTCCACCCTAGGCAAGAGACTGAACCAAATTCAATTCCACTATGACAAAAGCAGTGAGTACAGTTTAATCAATTGTAAGAATGGGCAGAGAATGCAGTGTGTCTTTGAAAGGGAGCACTTACCTTACTTAGGTCCTGCATAACTCTAAACCAGATGCTTTGAGAAGAGGGTCTGACCTGATTACATCAGTTTTCTATAGAAATCTTAATATTCCTTGATTAATACTGTTTCAATTACTCGTCTGCAGTATTAATCTGTATTCTAATACTCATCTAGGGTATAGCTTTTAAAAGGGAGAAAGGAAACTGAAGCAGGCATTTCAGAATTCTTAGTACAGAAACCAGTTCAATTTACCCCCAGACTATTAACACCATCAGTGTGTGTCATACATACCCTGCCTTCTGGATTCTTGTCTGGGTGATATTTTTGTGCCAGCCTGAAATAAGCTTTCCTGATCTTGCTTTCATCATGCCTACAAGAAAACAAGTCCCACTGCATTAAATAACATCAAAAAAACCCCAACCGAACACAAAAACAAGCCTGGATTTTGACAGCAGTACTAACAGTAACTGCAAGTAAGTGAAAACTATAAAGCTCTTCCAGTTGGAAAAATCCTGCTTTATCAGCTGACATGGAATGGTAGATTTAGAGGTTCATGATTTGTGGTAAGTGCACTGTTCTTGAAGGAAAAATACAAAGTCCTGTCAGTTCTCTTTCAGAGTCCTGAAGTCAGAAACCAGTGGCAAGATAGGAGGCAACAAATCCCAAGGATATTACCACCAAGAAGAGGACAATATTTGGCAGGGAGAGGAAGCATGATTAGCGAAACCAAATTTCACTCTAAACATACTCAAGTTCTGCCATATTCTTTGCTCACTATGGCTGACTCTAATGCTTGTCCTGTAAAATAGCCTAGTGAATGCTTTGAAGCAGAGCTCAAAATACTTCCCCCCACCTCAGTTTATCTGAATGTTTTACAGGTATTCTCACAAAGGCTGGAGCTGGATTTTCAAGCCCTGATTCTTTTTAGATAAAGCAATCTTCCCCTGTGAAAGAAGCAGGTGCTAGACATAACTGAAACCACTAACTGGTTGCTAAGTTCTGATGTTTGCTCATCAGTTTGTTCCGTGTACAGAGTTTATGTAAAAGTAGTTATACAACTTTAAATACTGAAAACAACTTACTGGCCTTGTCCTTTGGGAAGGTTAAGGACTTCATAAGCATCATCTATTGACATGGTAGGTGGCTTCTTTTCTACCTCCTTTTTCCAAGCTTCGAGGGTATCTTTCAAGAGTTTAACCTACATAAGTACAGTTTATTAGAGGTTTGTTTACACTGACACCAATACACACCATCTTTACTAACAAAGTGCTGCTTTATTAATGAATCCTTGTTACCCCATCACCCTGAGATCAAAGACCTAATCTTTATAATCATGGTTGCCCTCCAGTCACAAAGCAATTAAGACTTTGCTTCACTGCAGTGCTATCTTTTTATTCACAGTAAGAATATCTTAAGATCAAAATGTCTGTGCAAGAGTCACATTAGGAGAGAATCCCTTAAATGATATGCAGCTCACATCTCAGTACTACAGAAGTTGCATGAATAAGTAAAGCTGCTTAGACAGCTCTAGACCATAGACTTCTACCCCAAAATCTCATCAATTCAGTTAACGTACTGATACCAAGTTAGCTCAGTTTCTTGTACATCATGGACAAATAAGAACCCAAAAGTGAGGATTCCTCCCCCCCCACCAATCACTTGAGGTACACTGAAACACTATCTGAAGTTTCTTAGCTGCTTTATTTTGCTTTCTTAGTAGTTACCACAAGGAGGATACACTTAACACGTGATTGCTATATTGCATGAAGTCTATTCTGCTTCAAGATAAAGAAGCGTTTAACATATTTGCTTATGAACTGAAAGTCAGGATCGACCAATTACTTCCAACAAATCTAGCATCTGATTTCCTTAATTTGTTACAAACCCCACTTTCAGGGCTCTGCAAGATCACGAACTAAATGAATCCTAAAATACTTCTTACTTACTGGATCTTTTATTGGCCAGTCTGGAAACCTGAACGTATCACAGAGATGTTTGAGGTAATAAATGTTACAGAAGAGCTCATTTTCCAGTTGTGGATAGTTGATAACTGGGATTGGACAGTACTGGTAGAGGGCTCTTGTATTGCTCTGAAGACGAGGAGTGAAGTCAGCAAGATGAGCAGCAATCTTCTCTATCATAAGACGCCTAAAAGTTAGAGACTTTGGTTTAACACTTGCCAAGCAGTCCTCAATCCCCAGTGATTGTACAAGTGTGGGCAATGATTTCTTCTGTAAAGACTGATCTTTGTAGTTTCCCATGTTTTAGAAGGGTTCAGAATAGGCTTTGGTCCTACTCTGTTATAAAGCCATTTCAATTCCATGAAAACCAGATTATTAAAAATGATGTAAAGTAACACTGTGTCCTCTCTCAACACCTCTTTACTTTTGGGGAGACCTTAAAAATATGTTGTAATATTAGAGGTATAGGTCTTAGACAGGTGCTGGTAATAAAAGAGTATAATATATATAAACCAGTCCACATACATAGTGAAGTCTCACTCATGAAAGGAACTTAAGTATGATAGAGGCAGATGTAAAAATTACAGATATTCAGAAAAAGATTCCCCCTTCCAGTGCCAATTCTGCTCCTCTCCACCCTGTTATTTTTGAGAGAAGCAGAGGCAATGCAGGACACTGTCCTTGAAGAAGGCAAACAGAGAGAAGGAATGAAACCATGGAATCTAGGTATTCTCGGCTTTCTTTAGAAATGGCAAAGCTAAGACCTCTTCAGCATGAGGTGTAGTTCAGATTTGTCTCTCTGAAAGAAAACAGTTACCTCATTTCATTGCTCCAAATTGCTTCTGGAGTGTCAAACTCTCCAAGGAAAATCTCTGAAAACTTTTCTGGTTCATAGTTTTCCAAGTAACACACCATTGCTTCAGGAAGAACATGTCCGAGTATACTTCTTTGAACTAGATCTTGACCTTTTGTCTACAGAAGAGATCACATTGTCATCTCAAAAGTAAGCAGTCTTGATAACCAATTTAAGATCTAAAACACTCCTCCCCCTTTTCCCTTTTAGTACTTAAATGCTAACTCTTGAGAACTTAGAGAAAGAATAAGCATCAAGCATTATTAAAACGACTACAGGTGGTCTGCAAGATCATTTGGAAAGAGAGGCAGTTATTTTGTAATCTACTCACTTCTTCAGACTTGAAAGCTTGTTTTGTATGTGTGTATTTCAAAAACCTACAAGAGAAACAGTAGTTATTTTCTGTTTAATTAATACTTATGGCACCCTGCAAAGATAAGGAGAACAACACAGTCCAGCTGGCAAGTCTTATGCATTTACTTTGAGCTAAAAAAGTAACAGCAACAACTGCATGAAAAGTCCATCAAATCCTTAGGAACTCCAAGTTAAGCACTCCCATGTTTTAAACGCTGCCTTATGTTCATCACTTCAGTTTGAAAGTCCTGTTCCCAAAAGCTTCTTTTCTCCACACAAAAGAAATAGTGGCAGGGACATGGCCTTTCTCTATAAACCTCTCCTTGCACAGTTAGATCATCATTGCAGAGATGGAACAAGATGAACTCACACTAACTGCTGACAGCCCTGTTACACTAGAGTCATCATGTAAACATGCAATCATTTCCCAAGGCATTTATGAAGAGACTTGACTGGAAATCTACAATAGCTTTTTATGAACTATTGGCTTCAGAGGAAGAGCACTGGAATCAACTGCAATAACCACCTGCACATGCAGCATGACTGTGGCATGCAGTACAGACTGATTTAACTATTTCAGGCTTCAATACTAGAACAGGCTACTACATTTTTCCACCACTTTTAATAGCTGCTTACTATCAAACACCACATAAGCACATCAGTAGCATATATTACTTCTTTTCAGTGCTTGTAAGCATTGCTCTACAATAAGCCTTGCCTAGCTGTACTGTTAGAACTACATAACCAGACATGCTCTCCTTTCCACCCTGGCAGAGTTATAAGCAATTCACTTTTTTAATGCTGACTAAACCATATGGATAGAATTCCTCTAGAGGGTGTTTGCTCAAAATCTCACATTGGTTCTAGCAAGTCACATTCCCTCAAGCATTCAGAGCAGCAGTCCTAAGGACCCATCAAAGAGGCAGTTTTACTTTTCCTTACCTTGCAATAGGAAGTACATTGGAACCTGTGTACATCATGATAAAGAAGAATACTCCACTCAGATAAAAGCGAGGTAACTGAGGGTTATCTTGCATGACATGAAGCAGCAACACAGCGACTTTTTCCACAAGGATAGGATCAAAAGTCAGTAACAGCTGAAATCCAATACAAGCATTTATATTAGCTGCTTGAGTAATGCAGTTACCTAGCCAAAACTGAAGTTTTTGCTAATTCACTACTAGAACAAGCTGGTAAACTTAGAGAGTTTCAGTTGCTTCAAACGAACAAGTTATAATCACAGAACGTTTTAAAACTGAAGGGACCTCTAAAGGTCACCTTGTTGAACCCCTCTGCTCAAAAGCAGGGTCATCTCGAGATACGTTGTCCAGGCTGCTTTTCAGTGTGTCAAGATAGAAATATAATGAATGAGATATTGGCTGAAACAACATGAAATGTGTAACACACACACCCCAACCCCCAGTGAAACAAACAATTTACTGTCCAGAGATCTGCAGGATGTTACAGATGTCATCTGATGTGTCTGTCTCACAGCATCCACGCAGCTAAGATGGTGGATTAAGTCAGATTTTAACTCAGACACATTTTTGAAGAGCTGCTTACCTGAGTGATATGAGGAAGGCAAGTACTATCTGACAACAGCCTCTTCACTCTAGGCAATGGTCTTATAATAGCATTGTCTTGATCCCTGAAAAATAAAGTGGCACAGCAGTTAAGGACACACGTGCCTTTTTTCTTTCAAGAATGAACAACGTAAGCCGTAAGTATCAGGCTGTTGAGATCATATTCAGTGTCATTTCTTTGTTAAATCCAAAGCTTGTTGTTAAAGTCAGTGTGATTTAATCTCATGCATTAAAGCAGCTTTAAGTGAAACAAGAGACTGCCTGCTAGAATAAGACTATGCCACTGTGCATTAGAAACTCACGTAGCTTGTGCATTCATTCTTGCAGTCCCCTTCACAATATTAGTACTGTCTCATTTATAAACTCTGTTTGCTCACAGAATTAATTACTACTACATAAAAACGCTCTTTACTACAGTTCATTCTTGGTTTCCAAGAAAAGCTTTCAAGATAGAATATATAAATCTATGGATCTGCCAGAGATGGTTAACCACTTCTGCTGAGAACTAGTGTTTACCTGCTGGGAAAATATCCACACATTGTGATGAGCATGTTGAGTACAAGTGTGGCAAGGTCAGTCTCATTCAATACAGGCTGGCCGCTGGCAAGCAAGCACCACTTCAGCTGAGGGATGACCTGTAATGGTCGCCAGCCATCCATACCTTGAGCCCAGCAACGTGTTTTGGAAGTCAGCTTTCCACTGTTCCATAGTTCCTGCATCTGTTGCAAGGTAAGAAATGAATTTAGTTCATTTCATTTCATTTCATTTCATTTTCTAGTTCATTTAGGAGCTACTGCTGCTTCTAAAAATTCACAGTCAAAACAAGCTTTTAACTGCTGTATAGCAGACTAACAGTTACACGAAACTCCAATGTATTTACAACTCTGAGGAAACATGAAGTAGAAGTTGTTAGACTAAATTACAGCATAAGGGGGCATTGGAGGGGTAGGCAAAAAGGCTGCGGCTCTTGGCACAATGTAAATCTCTTCTATAGCTTTAATCCTTAAAGAGTTGCTATGAGAATACAGTTCAGCGTTGCTTAGAGTTTTACCTCTTCACTGTTTAAACACACTCAATCACCAGGATGGAAATGATTTGAGAGTTTGAAGCTGATAGGTACCTCTTGAAAGCTGTAAGGACCACTCCTTTCTTTGTCAGCATTGCCAAAGTACCATTCTTTCTCGCTCTCCCTCTTCATATCAGGTGCTGCCTCAATCACATTGCTCTAGAAGGGGATGTTTACAAGAACAGCATTAGCTTCAGTGCAAATATCAGAAAATGTGAAAAAGACATTGACTTTTTTGGTTGGTTGGTTTCATTTGTAAGAATTGACCTTTTAGCAAAGCAATATATGAGTAGGAAGAAACAAAGACCATGTACCTGCAGAGGGACTGTAGCTCTGCTTGTGTGAAGATGTGCCAGTGTAAGCAGATCTACAAGGATTCTAACCCCATTTGAATCCATAAGGTCCTTCACATTTTTCTGTTAATGGATGAAGTGAGTTAACAGAAGCATTTTCTAGGTAAGATTTATTACAAGTACTGAACAGTTTTATTCAAGTAAGAAATGACCATAAGAAAAGACAAATCATTCTCTAAAGTGGTACATTCTCTAGAATGGGACAATCACCACAATATCTACACATTTCCCTCAGTTTTCTCAGCAGCAAGCAACATCTACCACACCCCCCAAACCTTCATCAAACACTGTTTTAAGACTTCCTCAGGACTTGTTTATTCAAGTTAACCTGAGAGGCCAGTCCAGAGCATTTTCTACAGCTGAACGGCCAACAGGCTACTGTTAAGTGCACATGTCCACCTCACCTTATTCAGGATCAGCTTGTTGAGAAACAATATCAACCTGTCCCGCTCAAGCCTGTCAGTGCACTAGTGCAACAGAAGAGAACAAATTAGTATTTGATAGCACATTACGTTACCTTTGAAAGTCAATACAACTGTACCTGAAAAGACTCTTTCACTTTTTTCATGCCCAGGATAAGACTAGTATTAAGTGTCCATTTTCATGCACAGCTAATAAACCCAGTTTTCTGCCACTAAGGAGGAAAGCCTTCCATCCCCTTTGTTGCTCTGGGTCTGTCACATGAACCCACTTTTCTGCAAGTCTACTGTTCTAAAGGGACAGTGTTTGGATTCCCAGTGAGCTGGTTAACACAAATACAAGAAGGCTTTCAGCCAGCAGGCAGAATGGGTCTTTGATGTTACATCCCTGCTGAAATTATTAAGACTAAAGGCCAAACAACAAGAGACAGCATTGGTTCAGTTTCACTTGAAACAGCCATATCTAAAACCCACACTGATGTTAGCACAGAATCCCTTCTTGACTGCATAGAAATGTAGTTTTGCAAGCTCTATCAGTTCTCTGACACTTCATAGGTGAAGGAGTTACCACTAAAAAACTAATCCATCACATATGCCCATCTAAGACATTTCATTAGTTCGGAGGCTGTTGCTACTACTCTTGAAGTCAGTATTTCAAAACAATGTGATATAGAACAAGGTTCTCTGCATAAAAGCTTTACACTCCTGCATTTTGCCAAAGCAAGCACAAGATATCACACAAAGTTCCTTCCAACTATTTCTGTACAGCCTGAAAACCTGTTAAAGGTCAATAAAATGCAGGTAATAAAGAGACTACTTTGAAACACCACTATGATCAGCAGGGGATTTTTTTAATGAAACTAAATTAAGGAAAGATACTAGGAACACCTGGGAACGGCATGGAAAAGAAGTACTCATGCTGATGCTTCACCTTCCATAAAGCCAAAATTTGAGTTTCACAGCAATGTGAAATATCTGAACACATGCTGGACTAGCTGTATGTTAGCTACTGCATCAAGTGATTTTAAGTAATTCTTACCCTTTCTAACATCCCAACAATGTACTTGGTATCAGAAAACGGTCCTATTTCTTCATGGCATCTTCCATAAACTATGGCCAATGCTTGCAGACATAAGCATTTCATATTCACTTTGGGGGTAAGCAAGAAGCGGTGGTAGAGTTCATTGAAGAACTCGTATCTAAGGAAGAGATGAGATTTTAGTGAAGGAAACAAATCACAGAATCATAGAATCATAGAATAGTTAGGGCTGGAAAGGACCTTAAGACCCTGGGAATGAGAGAGGATTTTAATAATGCCTCACGATTTTTTGATTGCTCCACTCTCTTCTGTTTCATCTTCTTCCAGTAGCAATCTTAGATAATAATCCCCTATTTTTATTTCCTCAGAAAGGCACTCGTATTTTACCTGTAATGCAGAACAAGTTAGTTAACAGTAAAGATAGTTTCTGCTTCATTAAGTTTTTGTTTGCGTTAACAATACTATACTTGCTTGTCTCCATAAGCTCAACAAGGTTAGCAACCTCCCCTACAGTCTGAGAAAGACTGAAATCTGCAAGTTTGTTGTTAAAGAAACACACCTCTACAAAATACATGCAGTAAGCTTTCATTTTGCTGAAGTTCCTTATCTTACTGAAACCCCTGCTTCCAGCCTTTAAGTAACTTGTTTCTAGTATCAGCTGGTTTTATTAGCAAGACTTGCATAATACATGATGTACTCAGTGACTCAAGCTTTAATAAGTAGTTATTTCACTGTAAGGTATTTCACTCAGTGTTACTACATATATAAAATACAAATATGACTTAATTACTAGTTTAATTTGCTATTATGCTGGGTAATAAAAGCCTAGAGGCATCAGGATACACAATGAAACACTGAAATGAAATTGCATAGTGAGACCTGTTGTTAACTTCAGAGCAACTACATTAATTTTAACCATATGCCTCAATGCTCAGTGGTTTTAAGCATTTGGCAAGCACCTCACTTACAGGTACCTCCAGCATACCACAAAAGCCACTCTTCACAGTGGTTTTTCTTATCTACAGCTTGCAGGCCACTATGATGAGGCCAAAGTTGACAACAGATTTCACCGCAGCACATGATACAAAGACATCCCACTAAAATGTACACTTCCAGAGCAAACCCTAAGCCACCATTCCCCTTGGCACAGTGACAGGTTCCACAACTGACAGATAAGCCTTTAACACCACTATGTAGTTACGTCAAATACTTGCAGCATTGCCTGATGAAGTCTTCATTTAAAATGTATAAACGCAAATCTCTGAGGCAGAAGCTGTTCCAGGTTCCCCGAGCCCATCCCAAAGCCCTGTACTGGGCTGTAACTGGAGGTATGCTAGCAGTGCATTCTGGTTGCACAAGCCACACTGCAGCACAAAGTGCAGGTGGGAAGCCTTATTACTAAGTTTCAAATCTCTAGTTTTGATTCTGCCTCAGCTAGCACCTCTAAAGTGAAGAGACAGAGTTGGGATAGCAGACCCTGTGGTGCCCACAAGTCCTGCACCTAACACATACCTGAAGAAAACTTGGAAAGCTAAACGCCAGTATAAGAAATACCAGTCTAACCCCAAATGCAGCTATGTACTGCATCAAGGCAAGAACTGATCTGTAGCTGTGTGATAAGCTGCATATACATAAAATTACTCTTTCTCCTAATCCATCAACCTGATGTGTTGCAATTCTGGTTTGCCAGAGTAGTCAACTGAGAATTCCTCAAAAGCTGTTTACTCTTGCTTTACTAGTAATCCTCTGCTTGATTTTTTAACTATAAAGCTGTACTGTGCTGTGATGGCATTGGGAATATCTAAGAATATCTTGCAGTTGAATTCAAGTGTGGTCTTGTTTTGCTTTACTATTACATATTAATTAAAACTTTGTGGCACATTAAGAACACAGGAAGTCTTTATTAGCTTGAAAACATCTTGCAAAAGGCAATTAGGACCATACCAATTGCTTTGCAGAAGCCCAAAGGGCATTTTGACTTTAGGTACTGCTGTGCTTAGAATGCGAAAACAGCATCCTCAGTTCGCAATTTACAGCACAGCATGGTTTTAGCCACATTACCTATTCATGGCTTGGCAATGCAGTATGTAACAGCCTTAAGATCACTGAGACACGATGGAAATCAAGACAAAGAACTCAGTATCAGGAGGCGGCAACTTGTGAAACTATTCAAAACAAGTCTGATGGAGCACATTTAAGAACAAGAATCTTGACCACAAAATTCCAACTCTTTTCCTCTTAATGCAAGAATACATTGAGGGTTCTCATCACTGTGTCATCTCTACAGTGTCATTTGTCAGGCTGAAAAGGTTTCAGTTTTGCAGAGTGACACTGGACAACAGTACCTGTTCACAGCCCCAAGCCTTAGAACAGTTTATATTAAAACTCCACCTTACAGTCAGGGATTGTCAACACAAGATTCACTCATGTAGAGACAGAAAAGTGACATTTTAAGTAGATGTATTTTATATACACAGTTTCACTTGTTTACCTCAAACTCCTGATGGTTCCATGAGATAACATTAGCACTACCAAGTTCTCTGTCAATATTAAATGCTCTCATCTCAGACTCAAGAGTATCTCTCAGTTCTTCCCGTGTTTTGAAGTTCCAAATCAAGTTTGACCTAGCATGATCCTGAAGAAATCTAAGAAAGAAGTTACATGGTTTAAGCCCCTTAAAACATCATCTGAAAGGCAGACAAGGCTCAGCTGGCAAGCTAGAGAATTAGTGAACCTTAATTACAAAGCACTGAGTAGTGGTCTCTAGTCTTTCACAGTACTTATGGTTGTTCATCTGCATAGTGTTTTCATAATTATGGAGGTCACAGAATCATAGAATGGATGGGTCGGAAAGGACCTTAAAGCTCACCCAGTTCCAACCCCCTGCAACAGGCAGGGACACCTTCCACTAGAGCAGGTTGCTCCAAGCCCTATCCAACCTGGCCTTGAGCACTGCCAGGGATGGAGCGAATTCACCACTTCTCTGGGCACCCTGTGCCAGCATCCTCACAGTGTGTAACTTCTTCCTTGTATCTAATCTGAATCTCCCCCTCTGCCAGTTTAAAGCCATTTCCCCTTGCCCTATCTTTGGTCAGCCTAGGCTAAAGCATGTGTATGTCATCCTTTTTCACTCAATCTGTTATCCGCACGTAGGTGATGACCAGGAGCCATGCAAGCTATTCAACACACACACCAGTAAGGGCTCCAAGTGAACAACAACCCAGGGCAGCAGACACACACACACACCAAAGTGTATGTTTTAAACAAAAAAAGTAGTTCAAGCAGGAAAGCAGAAGTTGATGCCTTGAGTGTCATGAAACAGTCTGTGAACATTCAGCAATGGCAGCTACAAAACAGCCTTTGGATCTGGAGACTGGCTGAGAACAGAATTTAATACTCAAGTTTAGGAGCATGCCCATCTTCCTTTCATACATCACTTGTGCAGAATGGACTATATTTGCCTTTTAGAAACATTAAGCATAGAATCAGTTAAGTTTGCAGAATTTCCCCAAGCTCTTTTTTATAGTTTGTCAGTCAAGCTTTATTAGCCCATTTAACATAACATCTCCAAATAAAGAAAAGCATTAATATTCTTCAGCTGGAGGCTCCTTGTAACTTTGAGTTGTAAGAAGTCACAGGTAAGCAAGCCGCATTTACAACCTGTGGCACTATCTGAAATCCAGTATCCATGTGTTTGCTTTTTGCTGGCCTTAAACTCATTTCTATTCCAACTCAAGTTAAAGCATCTTGAGTAGCTGATGTTGATGCACATACTACAATGATTTTCAGTGCTGCTTTGCTTAGCCTTCAACATAATGCAGATCTACACCTGCAGTTTGTTATTCACTCCTCCTTTTGATTCAAGGGAAAAAATGAAGTAGTTTGATAACATTTGGCAAGCTTTCCAAATCTCTCTCTTTCTTAAACACAACATAAATCCTTACGTATACCTCAGGATTTCATTTCTTGTAAGTTCCATTTACAAAGCATAGTTTCAAGGCAGGCAGAAATTGGAATCAAGCCACAGCAACTCGGAAGAACTTAACAAAAAGAACAGCCAGCTAATAATTCCCATCTGAGCCCACCTTACCAATCTTTGTATCTTACCTGTAATAGAAGAGATCCCAGTTTGCTTCTATTTTTATTCTTTGGCGTCGTTTCCTCAGTATCACTGGCTTTTGAATTATATTCTGCAAAAGAGCCAGAAGGAAGGAGTCAGTGGAAACAGATACTGCCCATTTTCCCCTTTTAAAATAAGCAGCTAGGCTTTTTTTTTTTTCCCTCCTTCAAAAGCCACACTGAGTTAAGCCTCATTAATAAGGTCTACTTTTCTAGCAAGCAGTAGCAACACACTTTCACAAGTGTTATTTACACCAAGTTAAATCACACCAGAGAAGCTTTCAGCTGTTTAACAAGTCATTAATTTAGAAACAAGTTACCCCTGAGAAAAGCTTAGTTCCCATCCCCATAAGCACTCATCAGGTCCAAAGCTGATGGAGGGGAATCCCCCAAGAATGCTTTGCTCTTGAAAGGCAATAACTGCAGCAAGTCCAAGTAAGTCACAATCCTGACTTGGCCACTGAAAGGTTCCCTAGCTTGACCAAGCATAAAATCAATGCTATACTCTACATGAGGTACCACATGCAAGCAGAAGTCTGAGCAACATAATCCACAAGCGGCAGGGATACAGACTCACCATATTGTTTCTGTCCTGATAGCGAAGGGAAGTTGGAAGAAAAAGAAAAGGTACATTTAACAAGTCACAGCCACTGAAGTAATTCAAAGTGGTAACACCAAATTCGCTACTGCCTTTGCCAAGCTACACTTGCATACGTTTACTGTGAAATTAAACAGCCCAGAACTCCGGATAGAAAAATGCCTGTTTAAACTCAGTATTCAGATAAAGATGTTCAAACTGCAGTCTGCCCTTCTGCCACTGTTCTCTGCATTTCTACATTAATACTTCATTTTGAACATAGGTCACCATTACTCCAGAAATATTACCTGTCAGAGTTCTGCACCACAGACTAAACATTGAGCTAGATTTTACCAAGTTAAGGTTTTCCTAGATTAAAGCTTGTTACATCTGATCAAATACAAAGGCAGGCATATTCAATACTCCCCATTGCGCTGCTGTTTTTGTTCTTCCTTGCATAGGTAATAGTTTTGTTTCATTTCCAGAATGCATAAAACTCAAGCTTAGTCAGAAGACCAGAGAAAGTTAAGGGAAATGCCTCATTATTCAAGGAGTTTATCATACAGAACATGACAATAAAGGAAGAAGAGACCAACAGTAAGAGCTCAAGCAGTGATTGCCTCTTATAATGGCAGATGAAAAGTCACTTATCACTTCAATGTTAACCATGGTTTATGTAGAATATTATGCTGCTATTTAAGCACTGAGATACCTATAATTCAAGGTAATACTAAGCTTCTTCTAGCACATTCCATAACTGAAACACCACTAGCATGAAGCACACGATTTTGGATGCAAAGACCTAGTTTCTTCCAACTATAGCTTAAAAACTGGTTTGTCTTATTTCAAGGAATTTCCTATCCTGCAGTATAATTATCTTGGAAGAAACACACCTCAGCTGCAGTCCAGTTTGACAAGGGCAGCTAAAGCAAGAATAAGGTAAAGCTTAATACATATGCTGCTTTACGTTGCTGTATTACATGGAATATACTTCTAACTCAAGATGAAGGGTAGTAAGAGGCAAAGTTTCCTGAAAGTTAAGCAGAACCATGAAGTTTCTCACATTCCTGCACTTCTATTACTGTCAAATCTCCCTCTGATTTCATAGAGTTGTAAGTGTTCCTCTCTCACACTTAGCCAAGTGCCTGTATGAAAGAGTTCCAAATACTTTTACCTCTTTTTGAGCTATGCCCATTCGATCTCTCCAGTGCATCAAGATTAGATCCACCTTCTCTTTGGCAAATTTTTCAACTTCTTTTGCAGCTTTTCCAGCCAGTCTCTGCCACTCTGGCACTTTATTAAACTTGCCATACTGATCCTGCAGAATAAATCCTATTAGTTATTTGCAGTTGCACGTCTATCAATATTTGATGCAAGTCAATGCAGCAGGCAAGTGTCTGCATTAGAAAAGTCAAAGACTACATCTATAAAATGTAAGAGATAAGACAGCTCCATTTACTTACAGTTGCAATTTTTAAGTTATCTCTAACATGCATCCTATCAGCATCTTTTTCAGGAACAGGATCAGCACTGTCAAGGTATGCCAGCAAACCTGGTGGCTAAAAGCATTTAAAATCAGCGTAAATACACATGCAGCTAATGGAACAGAAACCATCACATTAGGCAACAAGATCATTTCTTGAACTTAAGATATTTCAAACCAGAATTTACATGCTGCTCTAAAGTAAGTACATAAAGCTATGGCAGCTTTGTTTTTATTAGGGAAATGCCACCATCTTCAACAGAACCATTCAATAGATGCACATTATTGTCTTGAGTAAAGCAGAGCTCCTGCCTATATCCATTTCTTAAATGAGTACTTAATGAAGCTAAGGACTTTAGGAGGAAGAGTTGATCCCACAGGAGTATTGAGGTGGGTGAATGCTGTAACACTAGAATCCATTCGTATCTTCTGATATGGACAGAATGTTGCACATGACATTAAGAGATTAGAGTCTCTCATCTGACTAAGCCTTCTGGAAGATAGCGATCAAGACTAGGACAGTCTGCTCTGCCAAATAATGAAGGAACTGCCATTTTGAATTTAAAAGTTAATTAATTAATCTGGTTAATTAAAACTTAATTAATCTGCTATTTTTCCAGATTTAATAGTTCATTACAACACTGTTCTTTGAACTAGTTTCACTGAAGTAACTTAAGCAAGAACCTGTCAGGAAGCTGTAAGGGTGAAAGAACGTGGGAACTATGAGCCAATATATAAAGCTGTGTTACAAGCTAAGCTGGACAGGCATGAAAGCATAGACAGAATTGTTGCCTTAATTTCTTATTGGCACTAAGTATTGGAGGCTATGTTTACTGTGTCTCCAGATTTTTGTCCTTTTAATAAACAAGTCAGACACCTTATTTTTAAGTTGTGTCATACACCAGTTTTAGAAGTGGCAGTAAAATAACAGAATACTTTAAGAACCCAAGATGTTTTCTACTAGCCATCAATATCCTTTCAATAGCAGATGCCAGACTGCTGATCTCCCAAGGCTAGACTTCCCCCTTGGAACAGAAAAGGGGTGTGCTTGCTCTATAGACTATCCAAAGTTTGCTAATACTACAGGCTCTCTGATTTTATTCTTTCCCTACTCCGTATCTCATTTTTACTCACCAAAATACGTTTCAACAAGTTCATAGCAGTTTTGTTCTCAGCTGTCCAGAGGCCAACCAAATGTCTACTTAACTGCCTGAAAAAGCCATTGAAACTGCCTGTTAGTATTTTAAACAGCATTTTAAGCTACTAAACTGACACCCTTACCATGCTGGTGAAATGAAGATGAGCAAAAGCTTCATGCTCTTGAGTGAGTAAGAGCACAAAGCATTATATTGTTCAAGTATATGCTTAGCATGCTTTAAAGTGTTGCCTTTATGAAGTTCCAGTGAAGTTAGTGGAACAGTATCAGCACATGCTTTTTGATCTAGACCTCAAAAGAACACTTGAGCAATAGAGAAGAAACTAATAATCTAATAACCAAGAGTAAGTTTATCCACTCAATCTTAAGAGTCTAGAAACCATCAACAACTCTTAACTGCTCTAGTGGAAGCTCTTAATACCAGCTGTTGGCTAGGAAAGCCTTTCTTGGAGCCCACCTTCTATGCCAACTGACACTTGCTGCCAACATTTGTCTCTAGGGTTCTACTGCATTGAACTGAAGCATTGCTTACAAGTGAGTCATAAATAGCAGCTCCAAACAGAACTGGTATGACAGAAGGTTTCTTACTAGCTCCCTCCTGGACAACACACAGAAGCAACAAGTTCCACTTGTCACTCCATTGCTTAGCAACTCTTTAAGCACTTCAGGAATGTGCAGCTAAAAATGAAAAACTTCTATAATCTTCTATTTTGGTGGAAAACATTTGAATTCTCACATATCTTCCCCAGACATCCTACTTGCCTTTCCTTTCCCTGGATAGTTTCAGGGAAAAAAAAAAAAAACATAAAAATCAAAATTCAAGCCTTTAATGAGTTACTTAAGTGCCATTTTTGGGGAAAAAAAAAGTACAAAATCAAAGATTTAAGTGGTTGCAGTCTCAGCTGAAGTTTGATCTATTTAAAGACAGCAGCTGAAGAAAATATTCTCCTAAAGAACTGCAAGCTTTCTTCCTGACCTCCCAACTTTTGCAATGTTAGCTAGGCCATTACTTAAGACTTCTTAAACATAGCATATCAAGTGAGACGGACATACCTATTTGTAAGCATCCTCTGATCTGTGCTTATTGTAAACATAGCAGTGTGCAAGTGACGAGGTAAGGCACCTTCACTGAGGGCAAGATCTTGCATTTTGGTAGCAATCTCTTTGTCTCCTTCCTTTGGAAACAGGGCAAGATGATTACTAAAGAAAGAATCTTAGTTAAGCTGCTTTTATCTTAGTCTATAGTTCCAAGGCCTTCTTAACTATCAGTTATGTCAACTACTATCCAAAAGCCAGGAGCTAGAGTATGATGGGCTTTATGTGCAAGTTCTCAACAGCAACTGATCAAAGCTATAGTAAAGTCATGGATCAGATAATCGGTAGTTATATCTATGAGGACAGTAACTGGACAGGGTAAGATGCACGTCCCCCATCCCACTTCAGAAGGTTTGTAGTATACGTTTTACAAGTACCATTTCCACACTGCACTTGCAAATTAGGGTTAAACAAAGAATGACAGCCACAGACTGTTGCTTGACTTTGGTCCACAATAATAATTTAAGAGTAACTGGTGCTGATCAGTTTCAGATGGCCACATGGATAAGACTGTCACTCAGGCAAAGTACATTAGTTGCAATGAATAATCAGAAAAAGGCATTCACTGCAGTTTTACTTGCCCCTGTCCCACTATAGTTCAAATGACAGGAGTTGTAGTAAATGGGATAGCAACTTTTAACTAACATTATCAAGTATATCAGTGGAAACTTGCAGATTTACAATACCTCTATTTCAAGTGTTCATTCACTTCCATTCAAAGAAAGTTCTAGATGCATTCCAGATGCATAAGCTATTGTGATACAATGAGACACTAAAGCCCTGAATTTCAACACAGGAAGTGTCGAGAACCAGTTAGCAAGGTCACCCTGCAACAATCATGAGCAGCCCTTGAGAAGTATGGGCTTAGCCCATACATCGTGTGGTATGGAAACTAACAAAGCCAAATCACTGAAGCGGAGAGAGCAAGAACAGAGGCTGACATCACTAGTCTGCTCTGGCACATAACTGCCTGCTAATCCCAGTCCCATTTCATCTAGCAATGCATCCCAGGAAATACAGCCTCTCCTCCTTGAGAGACCCTCTTCAACATGCAGGAAAAGTCTGGTGGCTCTAAGGTATGTGACTGAGCTACACACAACATTAACAGCCAAATCTTAACTGCAGTATGAAGACATGCAAGGCACTACCTAATGTCCCAACCAACTCATATGCCTTCCAACCCCCCAAGTGTCAGATAAAGCAAGTTGCTATATTAAAGCACTTACAGTTAAGCAGGTGTCCTGTTCCTCACCTTCCCACTCACCTCCCTCCCCACAAGAAGCCAATATAACAAACTTCTATTGCAACTGCACTTCTGAAACAGACAATACACAACAGACATCTATTATGCTATCCCAGGTAACATTGATAAGGCTCACCTCTATTATTGCCTTCATTACCAAACCTGCTCCTTTCACAATTGCCATGGAAGGGTGCTAAAACAGAACATTGACAAAATCATTATCCAAGTGCAAAATGGGAAGATAAGATCATCTTCCAGTCAGTTTCTTTAACACACCTACATCGCTCTTCAACCTCCATTTCTGGGCAAAATTTAGTTCAGTTCCGTGAAAGCTAGCCCCAGGAAGAGTTTCTACCCTATGCTTTTAAGCAAGGGTCTCTCATGCAAGTATCAGATGGACTTCTGAACAGCAGTATATAGCAGAGAAGCTGGAATAATGCTGGTCAAACTGACAAGCTGACACCAACCAAGAAGCAGATGAGCATCGTGTTCTTTCACAGAAAGAAAGCATTGACATTTTAGCTAAAAATCCTCTTATTCTTATAGGTGCAGCACTAAAGCAGATGTTACTCTTGTTTTGTAACTCTCTTAACTCCAATTTACCAAGAAACAAAAAGGTGGCAGATTCTCCAAAGAAAGGAAGTCCTGTTCATCTGCTGAATCTAGCTTAATATTTAAGTGGTATTTTCAAGTGTATGTAGAAACAAGCCTTAGTTTATTCTACAATGATTTGGCATATCATTTGCTATGGAATAACCACCTCAATCTGATATTTGATGGTAAAATCAAAAGGTCACTAAAAACTCACCAAGGTAGGAAAAGTTTAGGCACATTAGGCCAGCTGAACAATACAAAAATGTGTCTTTCAGGAGAAGAAAAAGTTCATGTTCACTGACTACCTAAGGCCTCTAATGATAATAAGAATCCCATTAAATCTTACCTGAAAGAGCTTAAATAGTGTTCTTCCATTAGATGCCACCATTTCCAACAACATGTCAAACTGCTGCCCCTCAGTAGTCTCACTATATGGAGCACATAGGGCAAATGTCAGGAAGTCCAGAAGTGAACTAATTACTAGGGCACCTGTCCCATGATCCTGAAATTAGGAAGACAAGTATGTAATACAGATAGAGTTTTTCTCCCCTGCCCAGGGTCCTCATGCAAGTCTTAGCACCCATGATGCTGAAGGTGCTCCTCCCTGCCATATCTGCAAACAAAAATTGCAAGCTTAAAATATGCCATTACTCTCAAGTATGGCAATACTCTGATAAAGTATTGGCTCCTAGCACATATCAGAGGCTCATGACCTCATATACTGGCATGCTGGAATTACTTTTTCTAGTTTTAATCCCATAATTACCAGTTTACCCAATCCTCACAGTTCCTTTTAGCTAAAAGGAACACCCAGTTTGCATATTAAACATGCCAACATCTGCTGCATGACACTGAAGTTCTGCAGTACAGACAGCTACATTCTCACCTGTCAAGATCCAAGCTTATTTAGAACAAGCTTCAGTGCCAGACAGAGCTGTATTTTCTTTGCTTAGGTTCCAGGTACAAACACATTCAAAGATATACCCAAGCATGACAGAAGTGTTTTCAGAGCAATTAAGAAAGACACTTGGATAAGTTATTCATTTGCAAAATTTGACTTACCACATGGGAATTGAATTTCTCTAGTAGGTTTTCTAGAAACTTCTTTGAAGAAAGAAGGGAAGCTTTGTTCAGCTGCTCCTGCCTCAAGTCATAGTCATCATGCATGGGCTATAAAAAAAACAAGTATTCACTATGCAGTCACATTTCAACCCTTTGTTCTGAACAGCTGTAATCCAAAAGCTGCACTCTGAACCCATAAAAAGTACATCCTACTTTAGTTCAAGTTCAGCAGGAAGTCAGTGCAGGACAAGTTATTTCATGTCTGAGCACACTGTGAGTTAAAGGGCAGACCCTATCTGGTTCCTATGTGGTAGAAGTTCACACATTCCAAACTGAAAGAACTGCAATTTAATACTTACACACATCAGAGCACAAAGCATGTCAATAGAGGCATGGGTTACTCCATCATTGTTCCTTTTGAGAGCTTTCACAACCTTCACTCCTAACCGTTCTCGGAATCTTTTGAGAGGAAAGCAAAATCACCAAGATCAGAGAGGAAACAAACACTATGCACAGAGAAACAGTCTGAGACCTTTATAAAGTTCTAGGTGCGTACATCAATCCTTACATCATCCAGATTCCCCATAGTCCAGAGTCAAAAATATTCCAAAGAATTTTTAATTTTCAGAACAACAGCAGGCAGTTTTCCTGCTTTCTTATCCAATTAAGACAAGCTCCAAGCAGCCTGTACTTACTGTAGGAATACACCTCAACTTCTTAGAGCCATAGAATCACAGACTGGTTTCGGTTGGAAAGGACCTTAAGATCATCCAGTTCCAACCCCGCCATGGGCAGGGACACCTCACACTAGACCATGTCACCCAAAGCTCTGTCCAACCTGGCCTTGAACACTGCCAGGGATGTAGCATTTATCACTCCTCTGGGCACCCTGTGCCAGTGCCTCAGCACCCTCACAGGGAAGAACTTCTTCCTTACATCCAACCTGAATTTCCTACCATTAAGCTTTATCTTCTGTTGAACTGAAGCTAGCAATGACATCAATATACTTTAAGAATAAAGAACTGCCTACTTCCAAGGACAATGAATGTGTCATTTTTGACTAGGGAAAACATTAACCTGTATTTGAGTCCAGCAGACAGTATATTGTAGCAAAGGAAGAATCAGCTTTACATGCTAATGCTCATTCTCAATTCACATTAAAGCCTAACAGAAGCCAGCGTGTACAGAATCTTCCAGTCTTTTTCAGACTCCAATTCTCAGTTTTTAACATAAGACATCCTCAATAGCTCAAGAACTGTTTTCACCTATTACTTCCAAGCTTGAAGAGACTTCTCACTCACTTTGGAAGCTGAGTAAAGGCAAGGAAGCCTGCTTTTGAAGCCACTAGTCGTCTTACTGCTTGGAATTGGCTTTCGAGCTCTGCATTAGATGCTGCAATATCTCCTTCTTGTGAAAGCAACGCTGTTATGGCATTATTAATGAGTTTCTCCTTGTTTTCTGAGAACAGACCCTGGTTAAGAAATAAAAATGATTAATATCTTTATGCAGTAACAACACCTGAAGAGGTTGGACAGAGGATTTATTCTTACATCTTGTGTAACTGCATGTAGTACCCCACTGTAGGAAATGTTAGCATTGAACCTGAACACAGCATCTGCAAAGTTACCATCTGGAAGAAAACATAACAAAAGTTAAGTGCACAGTACGTGAACGTTCTAAACAGCGCTATAAAACCATGAAATAAGCATTAGCTTACTTGGAGGAGCAGCCAAAAACCTCAGATGAAGGCTCTCTACTTCTTCATCTACAGGCATACTGAGTAATCCCCAACGCTGGCCTTTATGTGTGGAGGTCATCTTCACACAAACATCTCTATTACCAGAAGCTCTCACTCCATCCAACAAGCTAGCCAGGAGAGAATCTCTGGGTTGGGTGAAACACGTATGAATACAATTTAGATCAGAAAAGTGATGCCAGAGATCCACGTTGTAAGAAAACCAGACAAAACCAAACCCCCACAGAATGAAATGCAGCAGTTCTTGGAATCTCTCGCCAACACTGGTGCTAGCAGCTAAACCTCTAGAAGTCACTAACTTTCAAGTGTTCTTTTATTCACTGTAAGAACAGAGCTGTCTTACACCCAGATGCAGCCTTTCACTAAAGGGATGAGCTCTGGATTATCTGTTAATGGGTGACACATGTTGCAAGCCAATTCATCCTTGTGCCTTCTGCAAAACCTCACTTAGCAGGATTAGACTGCATTACAACTACAAGTGCTGTTCTGTTGGCTGTTTTAAATAGAATCAACCAAGACCATCTCGAGCAGACAGCTCAAAGGGTTTACAGCCTTCACATTTCCAGATCACTTAAATTCGGCTTTCTTTCCCTGTCTCAGAATTACTGCTTAACCAAGTCAAATAAACACAGAACAACTCTGCTTTGGAAAAGAGGGCTGTATCTAACCATCCAACACTCTTACATGTTGATCTAAAAACTTTTTTAGACAGATATGCTTAAAGTTGGGATGAAGGTAAAGGGGAGAGATTTGGGTCCTATAACAAATCTTGATTTCTACAGTGGCAGACCAGCAGAATAGCAAGGCTTTTAGTTAACACTTCCAAGGGTCAAAATTTAGAGAATTGAGGAACACCCATGGCAACTTCCATTTGAATTCATGAGCCACCAGAGCTCCAGTTACCTCTCTGTTGAAGAGTATTTCCGAATTTGTCCTTTGATAAATTCAATGGTAAAAAGCTGAGGATTTTCGCAGTCACATACTATTGCAAATACCTAAAAATAAGATATAAGGATTTCATTCAGGAAGCAGTGTTATTTATCTACTCTAGCAATTAGGGCATCTTATCTATACTGGGCAATTCCTACAGGATCTTTTAGAGCATCTATTTGAAGAAGTGGTATGAGAACGGTTGCCTCTTACCTCGCCTAAAGGTTTCAAAGTTGCAATGTTATAGGTAGCTGGATCCCGCTCAACTAAGCAAGCTTCTGTAAGAGCCAGCACTCTTTTCACAGGTTCCTTAAGCAAATGGAAAAGGCATGTTAGGAAAGAGACTTCTTAGCACTTAGGAGGAACCAAGTAAGTTTAGTGCGGTATCTTACCAAATGTCTAGGTGTTATTTTCTGAACAACAAACTCTGCTAAAGATGTCACAGATTCATCATTGCTGTACTTTCCAAAGCGAACATTCAAGTATTGCTCAAATTCTAGGGATTCTTTCCTTATCCGCAGAGAGATCCCTATGAAGTTGCCAGCATGTTCTATTGCACTTTTGATAATCTCCTCCCTCTGCTCAGATGCAAACAGGTGCTGCAAGTTTTCACAAGACAAAAACAAACCCACAGGTGAAAAATGTGGCACAGCTCAGGAAATCACAGTTCCATAAATAACCCCCCCCCCAATATAGCTATCAGACAGAATTTTTCCAGCAGCTGGGCTTGACTTTGCTAAGTGCATGGCATAAAGAGGTTACTTATTACACAAGAGATCTGCTATTAGGTTCACATTTGCTTTTCAAAAATGCCAACATACAGCAACTATTCCTAAAGGATACCCTGCTACACATTAGCACGGTATTAAAGTAAAGGTCTATATGCCCTGCATTGGCAACAGATGCTGACAGGAGTGAGGAGCCAGAGAGCCACAGAGGCAGCCCCAGCTGCTATCTGTAAAGGCTGCTATCCAGCCTTGCTAGGCAAGGGGAGAGGTTCAATTCTGTATTGCTAGTTTTAGGCCAGAGAAAATCACGCTGCAGTACAAGAGATGCAGAAACCATGATCTAGAGTGCAAAGTCCTATTTTGTTAGTAGTGACCAAGGTAACAGTATTTACATCAATGACCATGAATTAATTCCTAAAAATTCACTTCAGCTGCTTGGAGTATTGTACACAGAAACTCTTTTAGGATTTTGAAACCAACATTATACTGCAATATTTCCCAAGCAAAGCTGCTGAATATCAATCACAGACCTTAAAAGGAAGCACCACCACTGATCAATCTATTTTTGAATAGAACCTCTTCATCACTTAGGCGGATTAGGATCACTGACTGTCACTTCTGTAACTTTGAGTAATGTCAGGAAGCTCTTTGTCCAAATTACAGTCAGACTCCCCATCCAAATATAAATAACTGGGTATTTCATGCTAAGAAAATAGAATACATTTTGATCCCAGAGATGCACATACTTATATAACCAAATTCTGTTGAAGCTTCATTATTAAATATACAGCTATAAACAATGTAAGCACCACACCAAGATCTTTTGTTTCAGTACTCACCAATCTACTAAATCCTCCATAGAGGATACAGAAGCCTCCCTGATAGCCAGCAATATCAACAAAGCCTTCAATATTTCTGTAGTCATAGGAGCACAGGACTTTATTCGTTGCAGGATCGATTTGGTCAATACCTCCAGGAGTCACTTCCAGAATCACAGATTTCCTCGTATCGCTCCAGTGATGTTTATAGCAGTTATATCTCTGCAGAGAGAGCTACTTTTAGATGTACACACACACACACTTTTACGACACAGCAACAGTTCTCTCCCTGTGCAGTAAGCAGTGTGGGTATAAAGTTCAAAAATCACGATTTGTCTTAATGCTCTTATCTATGCTAAGAACACTGAATTCAAGTAGCCATTGACTGGCAAGGAAGTCAGCTTTAATAATGTATTCTGAAGAGGGAACAGCCACTCCAAAAGGATGCTGCTACAGAAGGTGATCTATTCACAGATAATGTGCACTGTGGTTAGACAAGGAAATAGCTATTGCACCAGGTGCTGGTTTTCAGCTAATTGAACTAAATTAAGGTAAGCTTACCACTACACTGTGAATTTTTCATCTCCTGCAGCCACATTCCTTTACAAACACCCTTACTGAGAAACAGCAAAAGCCAGAGTAAGACAAAGGAGACACCCAAATTCCAGCAGTCTTGCTACGCTCATCACTAAAGATCTATTGTATGCAATAAGTGCTATCTTCTGTGACAAGAAGACATAAAACCAAATACCAAGTCAAATACTCCATACTGCCTTGATTATTACTATATTGCCAAGATTCATTACATAGCAATCTTGTCTTTAATTTGATGTATAGGAATTTTCCTAGGGAACAATACTCCCACACTAAGCATTCAGGATGTTACACAGAAAATTACCCAGAGTTGGAAAGTAAAGTGTTGGAAGTAGTGAACACTGAATAATGAATCAAAGCTTCTGGTTTAGTTCTTCCTTCTCTCCAAATAAAACACCACATGGCGAAGGCATTCATTTCAGCAGTAACGTTCAGAGTCTTTAAGTGTACTTCATAAGGCTTAGACCAAGGGGAGAGAACTCAAATATTCTACTGTTAAGAAGGTTCCCATTGCTTTTGATCAAACTCTTGACTTTCTCTTCTCAAAGCAAGACTTGAGATACAAATTTGAAAAAGTGTTTTAGGTACTGCATACAGCACAAGCATCACATACATGAACAAAGTAGCTTAAGTCTGGAGATCATTCGTGAATGATTCAGAGAGGCCAGACACTCACCCTTCCTGTGATTTTTCCTTCTGAGAAGTCTGTCCTGAATCTCTGTATTCAAGAAAGTTAAAAATGAATGAATGCAAATGACAGCCAATCTATCAAAAAGGCATATGTTTAAGCTGACCCTGTTTTAAGGGACTTGAAGTAAGCCTCCTTGAAGGCTCACCATTTCACTGCAGTTTAATGCAGTCAGTATTTGCAGCTTTACTATTTAAGAATCATGCACTCATTGCTGCAACTGACACTAGAACAAGTACATTAGCATAACACATCAAAGACAACCTGCTTTTTATGTAAGGAAACAAAGCAGAAGAAGCTACCACAAACTGCAATGATAACCAAGTACTTAGTGCTTGCTTGAAGAAAAAAAATCATCTTACCAGTGCCTCTGTAAGGAGTTCTGTTCTGTGCTCTGTGGAGAACTTCAGAGTTTCAGACTTTTTTCCACTCCCTTTCCGAAAAGTTAGACTAAATTCTGTTCCTTGTCCTTTTCCAACAGGGGAAATACTACAGATATCTCCATAAGGCCACTAGACAATTGAAAGTAATTAGGTTACCCTGTTAGTAATTTTAAAACTCCATCTCCTCCACTCAAAACCACTTAGCACCTATAATAACTGAGTAAGTTGCTGTAATGAAACAGTAGCTAGCATGCTACGTGACAGCTTTAGTTTGAGCTTCCTATCTGACACTCTGCAAAGTAAATAACTGCCCTGACTCCCTTCAGGGACATAGATTTAGAGTGATCAAACTTACACCAGTTTAGTCAGAACAGTACACCCAAAAGCAAACTACTGCCTACTGGCCAATAAAGACAAATTGCCTGAAAGTACAAAACCCACTGGATATATGTAGAGTTAGTGACGGCAGCACCAGTTTTCTGTTCTGGTTTTGCCAAGATCTCATCAGACTAGATAGTTTCTGAACCCCAAATGCCACTATTCACTCTGGATGGTGAATGGAAGTCAGAAATCAACTTTAGAGATGGTAGTTACCTGATTTGTAACTTCTAGCGTGTTGGGATTGTATGTGGTGACAGCATGGGTTCCTACTGAAAAGACTCGCTTATACCTAGAACACAGAAGAATGTTAGTTTCTCCAGAAGTCACAGAAAAACCCTGCTGAAGCTATACACAAATTGTTGTCAGGAAATTGAGATGGAATTTTCTTTAGCTCCTCTGTTCTATATAGCCTTTAAAGACACATACAAGTTAAATACTACTAAATATATTTCCTTATGCATGTATTTTCCCAAGTTATCAGCTAAGTCAGGACCAAAGACTCCTAGAACTTGCACTGAAAGGTGCTACCAGATCAGAATAAATAATAATAAAAACCCAAACCAAACAAAAACACACCAAAAAAACACAACCCCCTACACAGATTGGAAACAGTCCCTGCAATACTCTAAAGCATGTGTTTGAAGCTCTCTCAGACAACAACTGCAACATGAAATAATCCAATTCAGCCACCCGTTCACAATACTTGAACAAGTCAAAGTCCTTCTATGGCCAAGCCAGATTTTCTTCACCTTGAGGAAAATCGGGGTTACCAAACTCAGAGACACTCAGACTGCTGAAGCCATAGTGCAGTATGCAGCTAGTCATTGCCTCTCAATATCACAGGTATTTTAACTGCCATAGTGCTTAAATAACAGTGTAGCAGGGTAGCTGCTTGCATTTCAGGCATGTCAGGAACAAGCAGCAGTGAGCTAAAGCTAAGAAATACAGACACAGCAAGAGTAAAATGGAAACTTTACCAGTTTCATTTCCTAGACAACATTCACAGCATACCCTAAACCATCTCTTTATACAGAGACTTATTTACATATTTCTACATCAGAAAGTTTTGCAACATAACTAAGCAGAGCTTGAAACAGAAGATTATACTAAATCCTTACTACTTGTACAAACTTTTTAGTTTAGGGTACGTTATCTGGAACCAGTCCTGCCCAGAAAGTCAAGCAAAACCTGAATCAGAACCAGTTCTAGTAAGTCTTCTTTGACCAAAGAATCAGAATCTAAACATGGGTGCCTTTCTTGAATTTGAGCCAAGTAAAACCCATTCAGTTTCAGTTCTTGGTAACCTGTGGGTTTGCTAGGAGTGGGACCAACCAGATGGCTGACTAATCGGATGCATGCCATACTAGACACTGCATCAAGAAACCACTTCTTTGCACTCTGGTTTTGCAGTCCCTTCTCTCTCACATCCCAGGTCTGCAGCACAAGCCATCATTTCTATACAAGGTCAAACTTTGCATGAGGTTCAGATACATTCAGAGTTGCTGCCTCATGTTATTTGACCTATCCTCTCTTCTCTCATAATAGCAAAGTCAAAAATATCTGCCTGACACAGTCAATCTGACAAATTTCATTCCCTACCATTTTCCATTATTCAATCTGGTGCAGGTTTAAGCCACTACGGACCCAGAAGAGTTAATCCAGGAATTAAAGCATGTGCTTATTTTCCTCAAAGCATAGAAAAATCTGTAATATTGAAGTGACCTGCCCCCTTAAAGATGTTTAATCTATTTGAAAAGCCTGTTCGGCTTTCCACATAGTTGAATTTTCCTTATTAAATATGCAGGCAAAAAGAAGTTGTAGTAATGAAGCAGAGCATTTGAAGTCACTCTACCTGCTAATAATTCCACTACAGTCTGTCAAAGAATGCTTCACCACTTAGATAAGAAAATCCTTTGAGCAACCCAACTCTTCCTTCTCCTCTTGTTGCAAAATTTAGGTAGGTGTTGTGTCTTTTATATGATTCACAAATAAGGTTTGTTTTTCCTATTCTAAAGAACTTATCACAAGTAATAAAGCACTTCGGTATTTGCTTAAGGATTATTTGTTTACTCACCATACTAAAGAGCTTCACAGTGCTTCATGGCAGAATAAGGATATATAATGAGCACACATAACTGAAGCTTCCAAACATTATAGCCCCTACCCTTACCCCCTCATGCTCAAGCCAGCATTTCAACACCTAGGAAGCATACTGATTGCTCAGCATTCTTAATACATGATGTAACAAGGAACACAAGACAGAACAGCAGGTTTACTGAGTTACTACTTCTTTCCCCTCCTCTCCATAGGTAAACACAGAAGACCCACGTCTTGTTGCATGAACAGAGGAGACTCAGAAGTCAGTGTTCATGAACACTTAAACTCTTGTCCAGAACCTCACCTCTAAATACGTAGAAAGGTATTTATATCTCTGGGCCTTGAAGGCTTATCATTAATTCTCTCTCATACTCTGCAGTACAGGCTAATACTAGGCTGCTATGAGAAGAAGAACTGGAAGCAAATCTCCTCTTCCCAGTAAAAAGGCTATTGATTACTCACTAGTTCCTTCCACGCACTGTAGAAGTCATGCTTTCCTAATTAGGATGAACCTGGTAGACAAATTTTATACCACCACACTCAAAAGACAGCATTCATTAATTTTATAGAACAACAAAAAACACTGGAGCACCATCATCTGTACTACTAGAAAATACTTTAACTGCTATGCCCATGAAGTGATTCAGGCCATTCAGCACTACACATTAAGTTACTGCCTTTTCTTTTATGTTATCCACAGATTATATTCAGATTATAACTATGAACTGAGTGGACTTAAGTATTCAAATATTAGCTTACTAAAAGCCATATAAGCTTCTCCTGCAACATGAGGCAGCTGCTCACAAGATACTGCTTTCCCCTTCATTGTGTGAAAAGTAAAGGGTCACTGAGTTTTAAACTAAGCCTGTTGTAGACTTTAGACTTAGTGAGAAGTTCTAGAATACTTCATAGTTTATCAGACCACTACTGCCAAAGTTCAAGATCATACTACTCTAACTTCAACAGCCTGCATCACGTAGGAAGAGGCTCTTTAATGGAAGGCACTGGGCAGCAGAAGCAATCTGAGTTCTATCTATTTAATTTTCATCAAGTGGCTCAAATCACACGCACGCTATGCTTGCACACAGGCCACAGGAACTTCAGAAGAGGAGATCAGGTATTTTCTGCTGGGCAACAGAAAGATTAGGAGGGACAAACTGTCTTAACATTCTACGCCACCATAATATCTTTATTAGTGAAGGAAACTATATCTTCACCCATGCCCATACAAATCCAAAGGCTTGGATCTTAACTCAGGTAGGACCCAATTTACAGAAGTGCTGAGGTAAAACTAAATACTAAACTTCTATTTTCAAGTCAATCAAGAATCTGTCTTGATAAAGGAAAGATTTTGCCCTCAGAGAGCTGCTCAGTCTAGTCTTGACTCTGAACTATGCAGGGCTTTAAGTCTTGCTAACAGAGGCAGGGAGCAATTTGATTAGACACTAAAGCAATCTCATGGTTCTTTAAAGAACAGTTGAGAAAGATCTGTGGCTGCCACTCTTTGCAACCCCATTCTCCTTTCCTTCCCAGGATTCCAAAAAACTGATAGGAAAATTTCATGAAGTATTTATCAGCAAACAACAACAACAAAAACAAACAAACAAACAAACACCCCCACAACAAACCCCCAAAATCCCAACCATTTTCATCTCACTGGTCAAACAACATCATCTCTTAGTGTTGCCATTAGAATTAAGCTGTACTCTTTTTGTCTGTGCCTGAGATGCAGACAACACACCTTGTTGGTTCTGTTAATGTTTAGGTAGCAAGGAAAAATCCCAGTTCCACAGCACTACTATGCATTTGAGAAGGAACAACTAGTAAAGATACCAAAGAATGACCTATGAAGCTTTATGTATATATGTATGTGTAACAGCTGGCATCAAACGCAGCCTAACAGCTATGACAATTTAATGGTCAGCTTTATTAGAAGTTCCCTAGCTTCTGCAGTCAGATGTATTGCTGAAAAATCATTTTATAGATTCAAGACCCCTTTTAGGGTTAAAGTTTATCTGTAGTAACAGAATTCTTCAATCTCACTTAGTATTTTGATAGATTATCTATTACACAATGTGTTAAGTATATGCATGGACTTATCACACACATCTATACGTAACACACTACTCCTCCAAGAACCTGTTCCAAGAAGCAGCACTTCCACTTTAAAATTAGTGCTTTATATAGTAATTTCAAGAGACTGGGAAGCAGAGTAAGTCAGGTGGTTCATTCTAGAGCTACAAAGTATGGGCACATGGGCAGGGGAAGGCTAAAACACAAAACTGATTCTAGTGAAGATTCAGTTCACAGGCTGAGCAGCAGGAGCCTGTAGTTCAACTTGCATCCATCAATACAGGACCTACACAGTAAAATCCAATATTGGAGAGGAGAAATTACACACAAAACATTAAAAGAACCCCCAAACTTTAAACTACTTACTTTCCCCTCCATGAATGTTTTGTTGTGTAGAAACAAGCAAGATCTCTGTTTTCTCGAATTATATTCATGCTGTGCCAAGCCCTGAAAACAAAAGAGACATCCTGTTAGTACTCATGATTTTCATTTAAAACCCAAGTTCACTAATCATCAATATGCTTCAAGATAAGAAGACTTTGTTCTTGAAAACTCAAGTCACTGCTATGTCAATTCCAACCAAAAAACATTAGAAATACTTGTCTATCAGATAATGCATGGACTAAGTTGCACATGGAGCAGAAGCTTGTCTGCAAGAATTCATATTCATAGCCTGCCTGAAGCGATGCTGAAGTAATCCAGTCCCAGTCCTGCTAAAAGTTAGACTCAACCCCAGTTATCTTTTTACATTCAGCTAATTTTCCTTGATTCAGCAAAGGAACGTTTCTCATTTTGAGATGAAAAATCTGTAACTTTACCTCATTGCTAACTCCTACCCTCTACAACTTCAAGCTATTTTCTTGCTGTCTTGCTGTAGCTCTTATGTAGTCATGAACACAAGAATGGAGAGCCTGACAGAAATGAACTTGAGAATTCCTGCCCCAGGTGAATGACCAGCACAATCACCACAACCTACGGAAGAGAACTTGTGGTACTGCCACTGGAAAAAGAGAAAAGAGGTATTTACACATTTCACTGACTCAATTTTTGAGTCCAGCTTCTAGAGTTAATCCCCCACTGACTTGTGGCAAGTTAAATTCTCTAAATCCAGTTTTTGGGAACAAAGTTTCAGGAGGGGTAGATATACCTGAATTCCTCCATTCTGCCCAGTTTAAGAACTATGTTGCACTGTAATTGCCATGGATAAGCAGATATTGTTGCAGAGCAGGACACACATTAAAATACAAAATTATCAGATCTAAGGTTATCTTTCAGAACACAGTGCCAGATACTCAATCCCAATAACCCTCTTTTCAAGCCATTTTCTTGAGATTAACTAATGTGGTAGTAAAAATAAAATAAAAGGCTTATAACAGGACTAGCTCCACTAAGTATAGGATTATATGCTCTATTTTGCTGTAATTCCAGGTTCACTAATACCAGACTCCTCTGACCAGCTCTATTAAGTCTCCCAGACCTGAATGCTACCTGCTGTAGAGTATTTAAAGCAAGATGTTCTCCCACTTGCAAACATTTGGTCTTAATAATACTGAACTGAGAAACACTCATTTTATGAACCTCCATTACTTTCCCTTGGCTTTAACATCAGCACATCACTAGCTTCAAGATACTGCCACATGAAGTATTGTACATGCAGTGAAGTGACGAATTCCCTAGACTGTTTTTTCTTTAATGGAAACTATTCAAATGATAAAGCTTTGATGGGTTACTCACTGCTCTTCTGGACAGTGACTGTAACTCTGTAACTCTGCCTCCCACTGAGAAAACTTAACACAGAGGCAATATATGCCAAAATCTAGTAACAATTAATTCTTTCACACATCTTCCTGCAGTTTAACAGAGAACAAGGCTAACAATAGCCTGGTGTTCTGAGCTGCTGTGTTGAAGCCCAGCAATCATTTTTCAGTTGTCTTTGGTTCCACAGTAAGAACAAGATTAAAGGAAACAGTTCATGCCAAAGACAAAAACATTTCAGAAGAAACCAGGAAGTTCTCTTCCTTCCCTCATTCTGGCAAAAGCAGCATAGCATCGCTTTTACTACACTATCTACAATGTAGATGATCAAATTATGATGTAATTTTAGTACCAAAGATAGAATTACCATTGACTTTGCAGAGCACATCAGGTTTTAGTATTAACAAAGTTCAGTCCTATTACCAGTGTAAGCTATAGTGGCCTGCTTATAAGTGGCCATACCATAATAATTTCCCAAAATAAGAAAGCCTCCTGTTCCGCTTTATCTCCTCTTTCTGTACTCAAGAGACCTTTAAGAAGCTGACTAACACAAAAATTGAGTTAAATTCTTTATTTCACTCATAAACTTATCCAGGACAAAATGGCCCAAATTTTAACGATTATCTTAGCATCTTGGGGTACCTGACAATAGAAAACCTCCACTTCTAAGGTTATTTTGCACATTTTGCAGCACAGCCATCAGATACCTGATACTGACAGCTCTCAAAAGTTTAATACTAGACACATCTAGTTCTTCTACTTCCACTGGACAGAAACAAGTACTTTCGAAGTAGCAGCTTATGGACAGGTTTCATCTGTTTGAGGAAGAGTGAGCATGCTGAGTTGCAACTCCTTTTGGGTGCCTAACTACAGCACTCCCTAGTACCTGGATATTTGAATTAGCTTTCTCACAAAACAGAAGTTCAACAATACTTTCCTACTTGATTCCTGTAGTACTGCAAATAGGAGTGCAACAGCTTTCCGGTGAAAAAAGCTGAAACCACACTTTTGTAAGCTGCATGTACCAGAACTAGCAACCCCCAAAATGAGAGGGCCTGAACCGCTGCCAGGACTCCCCCCTGCCTCAGAGTTTAAGCTACATGAAGAGATATATTACACAAGGTGTGTTCAACTTGCATACGCTTCCTACTTTTCCAGGATTTCACATTCTTCAGACAAAGCCACCATCTGAGAAACAGAAGCTATTTCAGGAAACAGAGACAAGTCAGTCTCAAACTAACAAATGGAAAGTTAGAAACAAAGATGTGACCTTGCAGGCATCAAAGCAAGGCAGAGCTGTAATTATACATACATTCCTCAGCTTAAACAGTGAGAAGTGTGGACATAGGTTCACAAGAGCTTAGAGCAGTACTCCGATTTCATTTTTTTCCTGATTATATTATTCCTCTACTATTACAAAGCTTCTGTAGCCTTCTTAAGTGCTGGTTTAACCTATGCTAAGGTAGCCCTTCAAAACTTAACACAGGATTACTCCTCTATTCCACTAGCATGGTAGGAGTATTACAGCAAAGCTAAAACACAAGGTAAAGTTCCTGGAAAGTCTACACTACACAGGTACAGATCTTCACATTAAGCTCAAGTGTGACTTCTCAGAGGGAAGACACAGCAAGAACAAAAAAACAGGGACCAACTGGAAAGAAATTAGAGCAAAGCACTGAAAAACATCCAAGGTTCTGGGGTTCTATACACCTGCCTTTTAGCTTAAGGGTCTGAAGCCTGATTTCCAGTCATCTACTCATGTAGCTTTAAAGACATCCTGTAAATACATGATTTTTCTGCACCAAAATGCTTTAGCCATCTGCCTCTTTTGGTGCTGTGTATGCTAAGTGGCAGGTTTGCCATGTGCCTCACTCTTCTTAACAAACACCAAACTTTTTCCTTGTCCCTATACAGTACTCTGCTCTTTAAGTATTATAGCCTCATCACCTGATCAGGCTATAACACTCACCTGAAGCTGAGATTTCTTATCTGTTGTGCAGGAACTCACAGCCCTTTTAGTAATGGAAGGAGAAAGACGGGAGACCCACCAGACCCTTAAGAGAGGATTAGCACAGTCTGCCACACTCACATCAGCATCACCTACTTTTCAGTGGTCCAGGCTGCAAACAGACTGAGAATTTTAACCTCACTACTGCTAGAAGTGATGGTCCATCCTTCAGGTGACTGCTCCATACCCTCACTGAAGACAATCAGAATCTTCCACACTTGTTTTGCTTTCCATCTACATTAGCGTGCTGCTGTATCAAGGAACCAATCTCATTCCCCAGCGAGGCAGGTCAGTGTCAGAATAGAATGGTTTACCGCTAACAGGAGGAAGAAAAATAAAAGTGCTCCTCTGCAGCTATATTTTGACCATCTTGTCATATTTCCCAAGAATATTGTTCTATTTTAAGTCTTACTAGTGAGGTAGGACAATTGTTAAGTTTTTTATGGCATGAGAATATTTTTGTGATGCAAATCAAGAGGTTGAACAGTTGAAAGTTAACACTGCAAGATACACCTGAATGCCAGCTGAAGAATTACTTCATTAACCCAGGAAGCTTCATTTACTGAGCTTCAAATCACCAGCTCAGTCTGAAACACAGATCTGGCCTTTCAGATCAACCCCCAGCACACTGCTTTAAATCTGGAATTTCCCAGTGACTCAGTCCCTCAGGACAAATACGTGCTCGGAAGCTGAAAAATACCACCATGACTCCCAGAGGAGCAAGCTGTACATGCGAAATAAACCTTCCAAGAAGTTTATTCCAACAAGGCTAAAAGGCAAGGTAAAGTTCCTGGAAACTCCATACTACACAGGGCCAGATCCTCAGCTCTGAGTCTCCAAACACTCTGAAATCTGCAAGTGGAAAAAACCTGTCAGCAATAACAGAAAGAAGTCAGTAATATCTAGTCAAGTGTTTTGGCACTTGGGTGCCTTTAGCAGGCAGAAATCAGACCAAGATATGTATCTATAAACTGAAGCCAACTAGAACCAAGCACTTGTTACATTCATGACACTGGTCCTGTTATTTTGAACTAAGCAATGGCAGACTGTTTGAACAGCATCTTCCTAAGACAAAGATAAAACTTGAGCCACTAGCATCCCTTCAACAGCATTTCTCCTTTTCTACAGGCATCACTGCATGCAAATGGCCTGCATAGACAATCTTTATTAACAAAAAAAGGCTTTGACTTCCAAGAATTTCAGTTCTAAAGCAAGGACTATTTTGTGAAACACGGTATTACTTAATTGGTGCTAAGTAATAGGAAACAAAGCCGCTACCTACTCAGCTTCTCAGACTCACTGCCATAGATCTGACTACTGAAAGAGCACAAGAGAGAAAGCAAAACGACATTTCTGATTACATTAACTTCAAAAGCAACCACAGAGCAGAGAATAGCTGCACTAATAGCAAGACTCTAAATAACTGGATATGCCTACGTTTCCCTCTGAGCAGCATGCTCAAACATTCATTGGGCTTGAGGGCACTAAGCTGAAAACAGAACAAACCCTCCCCACCCCAACTGAAGCACTAAGCACATTTGTACAGCTCAGAGCTTGGCCCTCAGCAGAGACACAGCTATCAAGTGCAAGCTCCACACTGCCTGACAGGAAAAGAAAATCTATCTCAAAGGCTGCATGCAGCTCACTGCGGGCAGAAAACCATTTAGGATGTTGATTAGTTTTGCCTTGGGGAAAACAAAAAATCAAGTAAAAAGCATCCACAGGAGAAATTCAGAAACCTCTGGAAAAATAAGCACATTAAGGGTAGATTTTCTGAAAGACACACGTAGTTGTACTCATGCTCTTCACACATATTATTACCACTCAAAAAAGACATAAAATCTCATCTTTGTGAGAGCAAATCTCCTTCTTGTCTCCCCCACTCTTCCTAGATCATCTCATGAAGGGTGTATTTTGATCTGAGGCCTGAAGGCAAAAAGTAACATATCTTTTCTCACTGGACACGCTAGTGCTCATTTAGGAAAGCGACAAATACTGCCCCACGGCTACAGAAGCTGCATCAGGCACAGAGCAGTGAAGCAGCAGGCAAGCTGAGGCTGGAGAAAAGCCCAGTCTCTCCTCTGCTCGGAGATACAGGAAGAGAAGGACTCGGGAGTGCCATAAAGCAGGTTCCACAACAGGGGAGGAGCTGGCTGCTCACCGCCGCAGGCCGCCCCCCGAAGCCCGCCCCTCCGCAGCTGGGGCAAGACACGGGGGGACTTCGCGGGCGGAAGCATCTGTCCCCGGAGGCAGAGCGCTGCTGCCGTGCTCCCCACACCGCCCTCAACCGCACGGCCTCCTTGGCACCTCGGTGCCGAACGGCCCGCCCGGGGCTGTAAGGAGGCAGGGGAAGGGACACACCACCGCCTCCTGCTCACCTCCCCCGCCGCTGGGATTTACCTGGCCGGGGAGCCTGCGCTGCCCGGACCTGCCCCCACCAGCACTGCGCTTCCCGCCGCTGCCGGCGACAAGGGCGAAGGGCTGCTGAGCGGAGCCCTCGCCCCTCAGCCTTCCGCTGCCCCGGCGGCAGCCGCTACACCTCTACAACTCCCTCAGCGCCTGGCGCTGGAGGCCGCCATCTTAGCTCCGGCACCAAGACCGCCCTCCACACGCAGGCGCCGTCGAGCCGGGCACTGTCACGGGATGCGGTCAGCTGACACGCTCACTCACGCAAACCCGACCACCACACCCTTCTCCCCCCGGCCCGCCCCTGTCCTACCCTGCCGGAGGCGGGCCACAGGGCGCATGCGCAGAGCCGCCGCCGGGCGGGGGGAGGTGTCGCGCCCTTCTCACCTCAGGAGAAAGGCGGGTCGGCCGTGAGGTGAGTTATTGTGTCATGGCCGAAATAACATCTTATGCGGCGTTACATGTGGGTGAACTATGGTTTGTGTGGCTGTAGGACCACCATCAGAAGTTCTTATGGGACCGTTCAGTTTTCTGTCAACTTCCCCTGTTCTGTGCTGGAACTAGGACTTGCTGAGGATGGTGTAAATTACAGCAGCATTGTAACAGCTTGACACACTTGCCTTAAAACGCCTAAAGATGTAACTATTTTGAAACATGACTCGCATTGGAACATACGAGCTTACCATGCCTTTACTTTAAAATAGTGTTCTTAAAGTTTGCCAAACACAGAATTAACCAGGTTGGAAAAGCCCTTCAAGCTCACCCAGTCCAACCGTTCCCAGCACTGCCAAGGCCACCACTAACCCATGGCACCGAGGCCTCGTCTCCACGCTGGGTGAACACTTGCAGGGACGGTGACTGCAGCCCTGCCCTGGGCAGCCTGTTCCAATGCCTGAGCATCCTCGGGGGAAGGAATTGTTCCTCAGCTCCATCTAAACCTGCCCGGGGGCAGCTTGATGCCGGTTCCTCTTGTCCTGTCCCTTGTTCCTTGGGAGCAGAGACCGACCCCACCTCACTCCATCCTCCTGTCAGGCAGGTGTAGGGAGCAATCAGGTCCCCCCCAAGCCTTCTCCAGACTGAACCCCCCAGGTCCCTCAGCCAAGAGAGAATTGAGGAACAAATACAACTACTGATATTTTAGCAAAGAAAAGAAAAAAAAAAAGATTACAATCACATGCAGTATATTGCTAGTTATTAATTATTTATTAATTTTATTGTGATACATTTTATGTAAAATATTCAAATACCAGTAAGTCCTTCTTCTGATAACTTTGGTCCTCTGAGTCCAAAATAGCAGTAATGGGAAAATAACATTATACTGAGGAAGATGGCTAATTACTTTGGGGCACAGAACTTTGAGGGTAGAAAAGTTTTATTGACATACTAGGAACTGCAGAAGTGTAATTTCAGATGGAAGTGATATGATTCAGGGCATTTTCTTTGGGTGAGTGCATGGAAGAGGTTTTGGAGGGGCTTGGAGGAATTTTTTTTCTGTTCTCGGTTAGTTTGCTTTGAGGGTTACTTTGTTGTTCTGGGGGTTATATTCTGGGTTTAGTGCTTTTGTGTTGTTAGCATAGGGTAGGTAAAACAACAAGCAAAGCAATAGCTCGTTGGATGTTTATTACTTGAGGCCAAAGAATGACATTTCCATAATGAAATTGGTATAACAAACTAGTCGTCAATATTTTCATAGCCAAATTTCAGTCTGACAACATAGATTATATTTCAGCATATTTCTTCAGCTCAAAATAGTATTTCAGTGATAAGCGATGTGTTTACTGTCTATTGTCCTTTAGACACTACCTCTATTTTTGGACATGCTTTTGTGTAAGTCAGGAAGTTGCCTTTGGTTATAATGCAGTAGAATGGTAAAAGGAAAGGAGGATACAGATGAAGAGTGACAAGATCTGAAAGAAAATGGAATAATAATTTTGAAATTATTATTCAGAAAGAAAGCAGGCAGGAAAGGTGTGTTTAGCAGTTGGGACAATAAGTTATGGAAACTACACTGTACAACACGGGAACATATCTTCACTAAGGGGAAATCCTGCCTGACCAATTTGGTGGCCTTCTACAATGGGGCTATGGAACTGATGGACAGGGGTAGAGCAGTTGATCTACCTGGA
>NDXB01001137.1:157594-213376 GCA_002631895.1 Agapornis roseicollis | reverse complement strand
CATGGACAGTGGGATTGAGTGCGCCCTCAGCAAGTTTGCTGATGACACCAAGCTGTGTGGTTGGGTGGATACGCTGGAGGGAAGGAATGCCATCCAGAGGGACCTTGACACGCTTGTGAGGTGGGCTGATGCCAACCTCATGAAGTTTAACCATGCCAAGTGCAAGGTCCTACAGCTGGGTCGGGTCAATCCCAGGCATAGCTACAGGTTGGGCAAAGAGGAGATTTAGAGCAGCCCTGTTGAGAAGGACTTGGGGGTGGTGGTCAATAAGAGCATAAACATGAGCTGACTGCAGCGTGCGCTTGCAGCCCAGAAAGCAACCGTATCCTGGGTTGCATCCAAAGGAGCATGACCAGCAGGTCAAGGGAGGTGATCCTGCTCCTTTACTCTGCTCTGGTGAGACCTCACCTGAAGTGTTGTGTGCAGTTCTGGTGTCCTCAACATAAAAAGGACATGGAGCTGTTGGAACAAGCCCAGAGGAGGGCCACGAGGATGATCAGGGGACTGGAGCATCTCCCATATGAAGACAGGCTGAGAGAGTTGGGTCTGTTCAGCCTGGAGAAGAGAAGGCTGCGTGGAGACCTCATAGCAGCCTTCCAGTATCTGAAGGGGGCCTATAGGGATGCTGGGGAGGGGCTCTTCGTTAGGGACTGTAGTGACAGGACAAGGGGTAACAGGTTCAAACTTAAACAGGGGAGGTTTAGATTGGATCTAAGGAAGAAATTCTTTGCTGTTAGGGTGGTGAGGCACTGTAATGGATTGCCCAGGGAGGTTGTGAGTGCTCCATCCCTGACAGTGTTCAAGGCCAGTTTGGACGAAGCCTTGTGTGGCATGGTTTAGAGAATCTAGAGAGCAAGGTCTCTCCTTACCATCCAATTTCTGAACACCAGAAGGAATAAAGAGTTCCAGTCCAGTACTGGGTAATTAACAATGCACTGGCTATTTCTGTGATCAGCACCTAATCTGAAAGACTGTGGTTAAGGTTTCATGAATTCTTCAAGCACAGTACAAACACAGCGGAGAGCCAGTGCTAGGATTCTCTGCAGCAACAGTAACTATGATGATTGTAAAACCAACCTATAATAGCAGAGCTCCTGTTGTGTTTCAAACCGATATGTTGTGGTTTACAGCAAAACCAAAGAACAAGCTTCTACCCAGCCTGCATGCAGTGAGCAAAGAACAAGTCAACCCCCTTTTCCAGTACTGATTCTGATGGGACAGAATTTGGTGACAGCTTTCTAGAGAAAGGTGAGGTTCTTCCATCATTCCTTGTCTTACCAGAAAATAAGTTCATCTTCTTACTTACAACATGTTTACAGTGTAGGAGGTTGAAGGACCATCCACTTTGAGGCCAGCTACTGTTTTTCTGCCATAAAGTAATGGGGATCTAAAGATTGTATCTAAGTGGTTCATCACAGCTTAGTGAAAATTAAAGATAATGAAGAGAGAATATGCTTAATAATTGTATTTTTAGATTGTCAGATAACAGTAATACTGTTTATACCTATTTATAGGACCTGACTGATAGAGGATCACAGAAGCATTTACAGAGGGATGGGGAGTAGGGGGTGTAAGTGTACAAATCCCACCAGAAGCCAATGCAGTAAGATGCCTTTGAAAACCTCTCTCCTGAATCTCAGCACTGTTACTCCTAAACTGTTGCAGATGCCAAAATACAGGTTACACAGACACCCTTCTGGAAGTCAGACCCACATTACTGGATCAGTCTTTTTTCTACTCTTTGTTACCCCAAAGGTGCATTAAGACTATGCTGACATTTGCCAGGAGTTCAAAGCTCACATCAAATTTTTATGTATCTTGACATATGTTGTCTAAAAATAGACACAGATAATACTGATAAGTTAGCTTCTCTGTAAGGTTCATTCAGAGATAACTTCTGGATACTCCCTGTTAATGATTCTTTATTTCCTGTTACACCCATTAAATGATAGGTTGTTTGTTACCTTGGGTATTAGCTTGGTAATAACTGCAGCCTATACTAATGAACTTCATGATACTGTTACTGAATTTTGTTGAATTATTAAGAAAGAGCATCGGCAATACAGTGATTCATGCTAACTTTATTCATATTCATACCATTTGTTTTGGCTGCAATAAGCCCTGTGGATAACCCTTTCATTTTGGCATCAACATGTGTGCAGTAAATACTGCCATCCTAACTTTTGATCTCTTCATCCACTTAAAGCCCTGGTCTTTTTGTTGTGTCTTTTGAAGATAATCTACCCATTGTTTTCAACTCTTTTACCTTCCAGTAGATTTCGACATTACTTGCAATTCAGTCTTAGTAGTTTATGTGGGTACATCTGGAATAAGAACAGTGAATGTAATAGATTTACTTAATATCTCAGTTGTTGCCCTGGGCAGCCTGTTCCAATGCCTAAGCACCCTCTGGGGAAGGAATTGTTCCTCAGCTCCATCTAAACCTGCCCTGGGGCAGCTTGAGGCCGGTTCCTCTTGTCCTTGTTCCCTGGGAGCGGAGACTGACCCCACCTCACTCCATCCTCCTGTCAGGCAGCTGTAGGGAGCAATCAGGTCCCCTCTGAGCCTTCTCTTCTCCAGACTGAACTCCCCAGGTCCCTCAGCCCTTCCCCATCACACTTGTGCTCCAGGCCCTGCTCCAGCTCCATTGCCCTTCTCTGGCCCCACTCCAGCCCCTCAAGGTCTTTATTGTAGTGAGGGGCCCAGAACTGAACACAGGATTCGAGGTGCAGCCTCACCAGTGCCCAGCACAGGGGAAACAATCACTGCCCTGGCTCTGCTGTCTCACTGGTCCTGATAAAGGCTAGGATGCTGGTGGCTGCCTGGGCACAAGCTCCATCAGTCAGAACCCCCAGGTCCTTTTCATGAAATTCAAACACTTAAGACTTTGAATTGTAAATTTATTTGTTCAAGATTGCTTTTTGTGGAATGGGTTGAATTAAATTCCAATACTGGCTCAGGAGCAGGGAAGCTGCTAATTTTGAGACACTGGTGGTTGACAGAATGGCCAAGATTTAGGTTCAGCAGTTAAGGTAACAAAAAACCCCAGCCCTGCTGCCCAAAAAGTGCCTTTGGACACTGTTCAAAGGTCTTCAGGAGCAGAGTGAATTAGTGGGACAGTGGGAAAATTCAGTCAGAGGGACTTCTTGGTAGAACTACTCGGGGAAATCACAGTGAGGTTCCTTGAACATATCTGTAGCTGCAGTGCCTCCTGGGTATCTAAACTTGGTCATCCAAACCAAGAGGACCCCTGAAACCCAAGCACTAGCTTCTTTGCTCAGCCACTGTAGTTTCTATCAGTGAGTGTTATGAGGGAATCACTTGTATGTGCTTGATTCCCCACTTCAGCCTGTACAGCATATAGAGGAAAAGTAAGTACTAATCCTCTGATTCCTTAGCCTGGGGTCTAGTCCCACATTAGGAATAAGAGTGAGGTTGTAATGCCCAGTGGAAATAATTGTGAAGAAAGCACCAAACAGGAATCATTAACCTTGCCCACAGTGCCTCAGAGAATCCGTAAATTCTTACTGTTTTCAAAGAGTAAGAATGTTCTTGAGAATATCCAACCTTTCCTCCATGGCAAATAAACCGTTCTCAAGCACAGAGAAGGACAGAGGGGATTATGATGACATAATATGCAGGCCAAGCTAGTGAAATTCTGGCCTCATGAGATGAATGTGAATCAGAAGGATTCTTTCCTTTTTCCTTTTTTTAATAAAAGCCCTCCCATAGTCCAATATTGTGCGCTTTGCTGTTTAGAATGGCTGTAGCTGAGAAGTGCAGACTGACCATTTATGAATAATAAAGCTGCAGTGGGGCTTTGCAAAACAAGAGAAAATTTTGTGGCCTAATAACATTCCCCAGTTCTAATCTGTCTATGAACAAATAACTACCAGTAGCAGCAGCAGCAGTGAAAAGACTTCTGGCTAAAAAAAATCTAAGTTGCATAATAAGTGGAAGTTCTACTGGTTTTATAGCAATTTAATCTCAAGCATTACCTGTATACCTGATAGAGACACCCACCCCTAATAGCTTTATTCCCTGCAGGATCCATAAGCAGAGCACTTTTTCATGGCGGATTTTACCAAAGTACCTTTTAGTCTCATGAAAGTTCACTTAAACAGCAGAGTGCAGTTACCTGTTTCCTGGCAGACAGGCACAGACCCACTTTGCTGAGTTGTGTTCAACTGCTCAAAGCATTCAACTGTTTCATTCCTAGATTTCACCAGAACCCCTGGCTCCAGCACCATGGCACAGAAAATGGGATGCACAAGACCTGTAGCTCTCCACATTCTGGATGTTGCAGCTTAATATCTACCCCCTCTGCAGAAGCTGTTAACTAATCTTTCAAAGGTTAGTATAGCCTCCTGTCTGTATGGTTTGTAGCAAACACATTTTACAAGGCTGCTCTCTACCCCCATCCCTTTTTTACCATGGAAAATTGACAATTAACTGTAGTGGCTTTGCTTTCACTTCGCTTCAGTCAGAATGCCTAAAAATCATCAGCAATGGTATTTTAGATTATATTACCATATGTAGCTTTACATCTTTGTGTAACTTCCCACCATAGAAGGTGGCACATGAGGCTGTCCTGTCCTTGCATGGCAGAGCTGGCATGGCACACACTGATGGCACAAGGTACATCCAATTTAATTGCCATTTAAACCTGAAATTAAAGGCCAGAAAAAGCCTTCCTCCTGGAAGATGGGCCTCCTCCTCAGCACAGACAGATCTCAGATCTGAAAGGTCATGCACAGTTACCCTATAGACCTTGACTGAATCTCCAGATAGCTCCCAACCGTATGCAGGTGCTTCTTTTCCCCCTGACAACTTTCAGGACTTGAATTCAGTGAAGTACAAGCTTTGTCCTTCACAAGTCCTGGCTAAAATGACTTCACATGGAAAAAAAAGACAACATTGATTTTTAGAAATGAAGCATCAGAATGGAAACTGCTAGAAACAAATGCTAAGAATGCCTCACTCTGCAGCCTCTCTGAATGTTTCCAGACGCAGTTTTCATTCAATCCTTGGTTTAGAACCTCTCTAATTGGGACAAAGCCTTCCTCTTTGTTACAGTGGAGCATGTACACACTGGCATGGGCAATCAGGTTGTATTGAGATTCCACTGTATCTTAAAATCATCACATCATGCTTGTGTTGTGATTTCAGCATAATGCTGTACCACTCTTCTAAATCAAAATCCAACACCATGTCAAATATCTCCAAATAAGTAAATCTGGTATTAAGACATTAAATCCTCCTGTGATCTCAGACCTTTTGGATAGAGCAGGGCCTGCAGGTCAGGACAGGCAGCCATCAATTCTCCTTCATACTAGAGGACCAACAAGCTCCAGCTGGTTTACAAGTCACTGACCACCTTATCTCTGTAGCACCACAGAGACATGGAGCAAGCAGGATCCAGACAAGCAGAGGTTGCTGTTGCCCTTTGGGTAGCATGCTGAGGAGGCTCTTTGCTGAACCACAGACTATGTAATTCAGCTTGGCAGGCAAATGCAGCAGGTTAAGAAATAGGACATCTGGGATGTTGTCTTTTGGCATGTGAAATCACTGCTGGTGTTCATGCAGATGATGACATGGTGGACTCTATGGGGCAAAACAATGGATTTGAACCCATGGAGGTGGGCAGTGGTATTCCCTGTAGAGGTATGTTTTCACTCCTGTTGTGTACAGGCAAGAGGTCTGGTCACTAAATGTCTGAAGCTCACTGTGCAACACCGGTGATCTCTAGTGCTAGTCTGAACAAGGGTGGAGAATATCACCAGGCAACATGCCCTCTCCTTGGAAGATGGACACAGGTGATGTGCTTATGAAGCTCATGTTATGTGCTGTTTACAGCAGTAATCAGCCTGCATCCATGTTAACAACAGAAGAGTGCAGCATTATGCTGCAGTAATGCTGGACTCCTACCTTGCAAACCGCAGGCATGGTTTATGCTAATGGCTAATGGTTTGCTTTTCCTCTGTTACTGAATAACACCTCCACTGTCAGAATGCCAGACACAGTGAGTCACGAAAAGAGCATCAGTCAGCAGAATTTTCAGGCTCTTTCCCTTTTTCTGTAATAAGCAGAAGCAGGACTTTGGAAATTTCAGTTTTCTTTTGGGTTGGTAGATATTTTTTCTTAGATCTTTACAGTTTCACCTTCGTTTTCCTCATGCTGTTACTGGTTTCGTTTCTCTCATTATGACTGAATTGTTAGTTCCTTACCAGTTTCTTATTACTTCAGAGATAGCAACATTTCAGTTTTCAGAAGTGTTGCTTCTGACAACCGGAGGGTATTTCACCTTTAATATTCTTAAAATGGTCTGTAAGCAGATCACTGAGTTGAAATGAATGGAAACAGAAGTCTATGAGTCTGAGAAAGCACAAGAGCCAGGCAGAAGTGCACACAGCAAGTTAACACCAGTTCTAGCATCCATTTCAGGCAGTATATTATCCACATTCTCTTCCCACTCCTTTTGCTTTGCTTTGACACAGATCGTGACCAGCGAATGGTATATAAGGCATATGCTGTTGTCTTTAAGCAGAAGCATATGGATACTTATGTAATCTTATTTAGTGCTAGTTTGTAATGATACTATTAATGCTTTAGGTTTTGGCCAAATTTCCCTGAACTTCTGCTGTCGCATTTTTAGTGTATGACAGAGAGACGTGTAAGAAAAGAAACTTGAATATATCCATGTTTACATCTCTATTTCTGTAAAATACTGAATTATTATTGTGTTATAGCAATAAAGCGGGTTTGGACTATAGGATTCATTAATTATTTGATAAATGACTCAACAGTGAACTGAAATTAGCTAGGACATGTGGTTTGTTTGCCAGCAGTGCTATCCACTTGAGAGGAGGATAGACTAAGGTGTTTACAAATGCTTGAACCCCAGTTGAGGTGATGTTATAGCAGCCATGAAAAGGTGCATGTTCTCTATCATACAAGCACAGAATTCTTTTGTTTCTGCACTAGGTCCAAATTCCATTTTGACAATCCATATTTTATTATTTCTGTTCCACTACTGGAGTGTCACAAATAAAATTAATGATGAATAAACCACTTTCATAATTGCTTGAGCTTTTCACTGATGCTTTTTCCTCACAATATGCAGAATAGGTGGTTTGTTACCAAAAAGACACTAAGCATGTTCAAATTGAATCTTTCATGAGGTGGTCATTATTTGACCTGACCCTTACAAGAAAAACTCTGTGCAAAAGACTGAAGCCAAGAACATGCTCTATACAGAAACAGCCTAAAAATGAATGTTGTTTTATTGAATTTGAATAAACTAAGCATTTCGGTAGTCATTAAGAGAAACTGATGTATTGGATATATTTATTTTCTGCTCTTTTCATATGTAAAAATGACTCGAAATTACGGCTTTAAGAGAATTTGTTTTTCTCTCGGGCCAGAACTTAGAGATCTGGTACAAGCAGTTTGTTATTGCTTGTTATTTGTCTATTAGAACACTAATAGAGCATTTGACAGAAGCACAGAGAGATGACGCAGTACTCGGCAGATAAAAGGAAAACTGTTCATTCATGGCCCTAAATGTATTTTATTTTAGTTTAGCCAGTGAAGAGGGGCACTGCATGGACTTCGCTGATTAAAAACGAAAGTGAGGAAACAGAAACGGTTTGACAGTGTTAGGTGGAAAGGTGCAATCACAGAGAGCTCGGATAGGCAGTAGGTGGCAGAGTGCTCCCAGTAATCAGGAGGAAGCTGTGACTCAAGCCTTTCCTAATGTCCCCGGTATTGTAGTTCAAGCTGATGGAAAGATAAGAGATGTAAAGGTGGAGAGAATCATAGCTTTCAAACACACTATCTGCTTTTATAAAGTATGCCAGGGATACTTGGGTCAGCACTCGCCTGGAAAGGGGTTGTTGCTTCTATGTATACTGCGTTATCAGTTCCTAAAGTAGCTGTGGCAGCTTATCCTGCCCTGCAGCAATTGGGTGACCTTGATCTTGCTTTGGAGTCTTTGCCACCGTTGACACTAAGCTAGTGCTTTGCAATCTCTAGAGAACAATACGCACATAGTTTACTCACTACTCAGAAATCCCTCTTAGCTCCATATACCTCAAAGAGATTTTAAACCAAAATAGAGTTTAACACATAGATTATTATGTCTGAAGATTTCTATAGATAACCAAGGCCTCCACTGTTTTCTGCATACATGCAACATAAATGATGTGTCTAAAGTAGTCTCCAAACAGCAGACCATCCCATTAAAATAGATTCTGTACAGTACCCAAAAAGCTGGGATCCAGTCTTCTGGCAAAGCTTTTTATCCATGCTTGCCCTTCCCTAAATGATGCTAATGTGGAACAAATCTACCTATCTCTATTTAGCAGATTGGTTTAAAGCAAGTTCACCTTGAGGGATTTCCACAGTGCCCTGCTGCTAATAATCAATCCACACAGGAAAATACCTTGTCCTAGGGAAGCTTGTGATGTTCCACAAACACTCCCGTCACTTTGGTTTTTTTATGCCATTATTTTGTTGACTGCCAAAGGCTCTATCTAGTATATACTGAGAAGTTTTATTACCTACTTAGGACTAGGCTACTTTATCAAAGTAGGAGTGCTCAAAGACTGCTGAAAACCACACCATGAAATGGGTGGTAAACACTTGGGGGAGCTGCCCATCCACTCTGTGAAAAGATTTATGGAATGATATGCTTATCAGATAATCTGGAGCTAGTTTTGTCATCAGACAAGATTTAAAGGCAAAAGTATCTATAAACATAGATTTTTGTAATGGGAAAAACATTATAAAACTACAAAATAAGCAGACCTTATGGACATATTTTTATTAAGGTTATGCTATTTTGAAACTGATACTTCCACAGTTGCTTCTATATTTAAGTTGGCTGCTGAGACTGACCCTTTAGGCTCTGCTAATAGTTACTGGGACATCACATGGATAGGCAGAAACTTAGTTCTTTTCTTTTTGCTTTCCTTCTCAGGCTATTTAACGTTTGTACTGAGTGCTTTGGTTAGACTAAGATTATACCATTAGTCTTCAGGATGCTTTCTCCTGCTTGTATCTTCCTTAAGTCTTGATGGAATAGCTTTACAAATGGTACATCATAGAACGTAGAGGTTGTCTGAGTTCCCTTCCGTCTGCAGAGTTAGCTTACTATCACTGCATCAGTTGCTTAGCATATAAATGAAAGATTGATTTGAGAATGGGTGTCCAGCTGTGCACAGCTCCCCTTCTTACACACTTAGTCAGACTTCGGGGAAATCAGGAGCGATCCTGTCACAGGAATGTTTATGAGTGCTCAGTGCACATGGAACCACATGGTGGAAAGCAAAAACATCTCTGAAAACAGAAAATGTAGCTCCAGGACCATCCCAATCATGGTCATCCCAATCTTCTTGTCAGAAGAGCCAGTTTTCAAAAGCGTTAGGTTTTATTAGAAACCTCCCCAGCTCATACTATTCTATGACCATTCCTATTGTATTTCCAGTTGTTTTAGGATTTGCTTTGGACAGATAAGAGTCTGTAACATCTTTCTGAGTCAGCAGTGCAGTTATTTAAAGTTTCACATTGTTATTTCAGAATATTTGGTCTCTTTCTTCCTGGCAGTGTGCAAGGCCAGTGTTCCAAGTATTGGACAGGGCCTTGGGTGACATGGTCTAGTGTGAGGTGTCCCCGCCCATGGCAGGGGGTTGGAACTGGATGACCTTAAGGTCCTTTCCAACCCAAACCATTCTGTGATTCTATGATATAATTCTTTGTGGGTTTGCTGATATAATTCTTTGTACATTCTAGAACTACATCCTAAACCAGAAAGATATGCCATTGTAAAATGACACACTCAAGAGTGTGTTTGCACTCTCCAGAGTGTCTTAGAATGAAAAGAATGGAGAAGCTCCACTTCCAAGAGGTACTGGAAATGTCCTCAGTCAGCTCAGTAGTTGTAGGTGTCACAGAATTATGCTAGTCTTCCTATAATTATAGATCCAAATGCTGTCAAGACTAGTTTTTCAGAAGAAAGGACATTTATTTGCCTATTAGGGCCTTAAGTTACAGGGGTTTGAGTCTATATATCCTTTTAATTATCATCTTCCTAAAGAAAAGGCTTTACAATCATCCTGCATCTTACAACCTTTCTCTCCATAGTTTCTAGGGTAGATGAGCTAGCAGAATTGCAGTCTTTTGAAGCCAAGGGCTCCCTGTAAGAGGGCAAGAGCTTTAATTGCCATGAAGACAGCACAGGAAATATCCTTTTTCTTTTGACATGAACATGACTCTGGCTAAATAGAGAGAGAGATGGAGCTGGGACACTTTTCTTTTGCCTGTATCTATTTTGAACTGATAAATGTTATCTTTCTCCTCGCTACAGCTTTTTTAAAAGCTCACTGCAAGCTCAGTTTGGAGGATGGCTAAATTTGACTATGTACTCTCAGCTTCAGGAGAGAAAGCAGTGTCATTAATCCACTTTAAGAGAAAGTACAGAAACAGCACAACTGGACTTTGAACATGGCTTTTTAACTGATTTTTCAACTGTACCTGATCTCCTAATAGTGGCCTTGCAGACCTTGCCCGTGCTAAAATCCCTTTGGAAGGAAAGTTGCCTTGTCATAGAAGAGCCCATGTGATGTAAATAGTTCCAATGGTTTATTATTACTTCAGGAGCAACTCATGTTTATTTATTTGAGCCTTAATACTTAGCAACTAGTGATGGAGAAGCATTATTGTCTGAATCAATAAAGCTAGCCATTTATAGCTAAATGTCCACCTTTCCTACCCAGCTTGATAAGAAATACTCTAAGGAGTACAGTAGTTTTAGCTATCTTATGCCAAGAATACAATCTTAGGCGATATTGCTGACATCACCTCAGCAAGGATTCATAAGGGCCAAAATTCTTGCTGAAGAATAAGCCATCCCTATCCTTGTTATCACTGTGAAACTCCATCATTGTTAGCGTTTACTCTTATTTGTGGAGTAGAATTTTTAGCATTTTTGGGTTTGGAGACAAAATTAGAATCATAAACTTGTCTTTTAATCCAAACTCAAGATTTTTTTGGACTGAAGAGATTTTTATTTTTTTTAATATAGTGTATTTATTATCCTGTTTTTTGTATCTTTACCATACAAAAGCATATATATTTAATGAGAAGAAAGGCTGTAATTAGGATCAAATCTCCCTACAATACAGGTACACATGAACTGAAACAGGTGAAGGTCAGGTTTGATCTAAGGCAGAAGCTCTCCCCTGTGAGGGTGCTGAGACACTGCCACAGGGTACCCAGAGAAGTTGTGGCTGCCCCATCCCTGGCACTGTTCAAGGCCAGGTTGGACCTCCTGCGGCAGGGGGTTGGAACTGAATGAGCTTTAAGGTCCTTTCCATCTCAAACCATGCTATAATTCTATGAACATGAGTGCTTCAGACCAAGCTGGTGTTACTCTGGAAGTCAGGTGGCTCTGCTGTGCTGGTCCAGTGTGGGCAGTATTCAGGACTGTGAACAAACAAGTTCCAGAATGAAATCAATGCAGAGGCTGTTGCTGACTGAGCTGGAGAGTGCTGTGTGTGCACTGCTGTCTGCCATATGCACCAGAAAATTCTGCTGCAGAGCTTCTAGTTGCCACCATGATTATCATAGAGGCAGATGATGTCACTGCTAGAGGGCAAATGGAAAAGCTTTTTGTCGTCGTTAGCGTTATTTATATCAAAGCATCAGTGCTTTAAAAATCTGGTTTTAGAGAAGGAACAAACCTGAACATTCATTTTTGTTTGGGAACTCTGGGCACACTGAAAGCTCTATTATTTTTTACTTAAATACAACTGCAGCTGTTGAATGGTTTTCTATAATGTACTTTATTGCAGTGCTACAAGTTGCCTGGAGGTATTTTCTAGTCACAAGCAGTCTGCAAATTATACCAAGGAAATTGTAAATAGGGCTTAAAAATTAAGAAATCCACAAGCTTGTCTGACACAACCTTTTACTCCATTGGAGAAATTTGGCTTGATTTAATCACAGCAAGACGAAGCATCTTTACTGTAAGTGAGATTCAGGGCCTACATTACTAATGTATTACATCTTTATTGTACCTTCATTAATTCTGAAGTTATATCACCTGAACCTCTCCATTACATTCTGTGTAACTTGTGTTCACTACATCCTTTCTAAAGGACATTTTCAAGCATGACTACCTGTTAACAAAAAGATGTACCTACAACACGATTACTTAATGACAGCTCCTGTCACAGCTAGAATTACCTCATTTCCTGAACTTCTCTGTAACAGCTTAGGTTTGAGAAGCATAACCCACAGAAGATATCTCAGACATTTCACATTTTGCTTTCTGTCCAGATGTACTTGTTGTAAGAACCAATTTTGGATAAAACATGCCCCATTCTACTTCTTGTGGACCGCAACTGACTTTTTACTATCTCACAAGCAGTTCTTACTGTACATTATCAGTCAGTGATACATCTTCACTTGTCAAGCATCTGACTGCCTCTAATAAAAGACATACTCAGTATACCCTTCAGTGAGTACCAGCAGGACTGTGGCCATGGTAATACAGAGCTCAGCATCAGGTAATCACTGAGTAGATGTATATTCAGGACTCAGGATCAGTTTTGCAGTTTGTCTTGAGCTTTTCCCCATTCTGAGTAAACTGCTAATAGTAGCCAAGCCAGCCCAGGCTTGTTTCCTAGAGCTGCTATAACACTTCTGACTGCAATGTAGACATTCCTTTAACTGTTTGCACTGAGAATCAGAGCTACTAGTTACAATGTGAAGCTTGTATGTCCAAAACATCTGATTTAAGGGTAGCCTTTTATCCTTTGACAGCTTACTCCCAAACTGTTATACAATAAAACATCCTTATCATGTAAGAATCAAGTCCATCACTTGATTATATTTCTTAAATCAGATAAAACAGAAATGTCAGAGATACTAGTAAAAACTTTACTGAGTGAGAATACTGCCTCAAAAGGGGGACACCTCAGTAGCTGGAGTAACTACAAGAAAATGCAAAGTGCTGTATTTTCACAAGCCTTTGCTACTCTGATTTATGTTATTTAATATCAATGCACCGAACTCCAGCACATTTTAACTGTGTCCATAGCTGTAATATTGAGGGCTGATCTCTAGATCTGTGGTAGCTGACCCAAGCTCTTAGGCTCTACCTTGCAAGCTACAGATATGCATCAAAGTCAGCCTAGAAGCTGCTTGTTCACATTGATGGGGTGCTTCTATCCCTGAGCTAAGCAGCTCCATCTAAACTTCTGCACCAAAACAGGACTCATTAGCCTGAACATGATTGCTTATTATATCTGTTGGGCTGAACCTGCTGTTATCACCTGTCTGTATAGTTGCCTTAATTTATAAAAAGGCTTCTCCATGGCAATGTGGTTCACAGTATCCTCTGCAGGACTACAGGATAAAAACAATTTGGTTCAGTCCTTGAAACATGTGATGATAAGCAGTATTTTATACAGCAATATTAGTGCTTATGATACTAGATTATGGTACTAGAGAGCAATTATGGGAACACATTTCCTGCCCTTAGGAGCTTACAATCTAAACAAAACATATTGCACAGAAGAGATGAGCATACAAAAAGCAGAATCATTGTTCTCTTTCAGTGAAGGTCTTGCTAACATAAGGGATTTTGAACAGAACAAGGAGTTAAAGGTGTTATTGTAAATTAAAATGAAAGGTGATAAACAGAATGATAGCTTGAGGAATTAGTGTAAAAGTGGCTCAAAGAAATAAATTATAGAATCAATTAGGTTGGAAAAGACCTTTAAGATCATTGTGTCCAACTCTTAACACTGCCAAGGCACTAAAGCAGAGCTGTTGAAAAGCAGGCTGCAGACCTTTAATAGCTGCAGGCCAAGGTCAAAACTCATGCATAGATTTGCATGAATAAATGCAGAAACAGTCTGCTCAATACTGGCTTGAATTTTTTCACACAGTAGTTGCAGCTTCTGCTCACTGAAAACATTCCCCTGTGCTTCAAGAAAATAGCCGTTTGTAAGATATAGGGAAAAGATTACAGACTGTGGTTTTCAAGAGACTCGTTGAGCAGCAGAGGGACAAACAGTAATAGGTAATAGGAGAAGAAAAAGAAAAAGCATAGGCAGTAGCATCCCTTCACCCCACTACTTAACTTGAGAGGGATTAATAGTAGTAGAAAACCTAAGCGCTAAATTGAAGTAATTCCATCTTCCTACAAAAGTGAATTCTTAGCAATAGCGTATTTCTACAGTATTTTTCACTGCAGATGTTTAGTGTTTTAGGAGTAAGGCCGCAGATACCTCAGCTCTTCAAACTTTTGGAATATGCTTTGAAGATTAATTTAGCCTCAGCAAACTGAGGGCTATAACAAACTTAAAGGATTGCTGCTCTCTCTTTTGTTTCTTTACTTCCCTTTTAAATGTCTTGGTAGTTGTTTCTGCGCCTGCAGCGTCCATAATGATAAAGGAGGTAGAGCAGCACAAGGTCAAAGATGAACAACAAGCCAACAGCAACATCAAAGCCAATAAAAATATCTGTGAAGGAAAAAGAGTAAAGGAAAAGTGAGTTGATAAAGACATACATGTATATTATTTTAGATTGAGTTAACAGTCAAATGTACAATGTACAAATGTACAATGGAAATAAAGTTGCATTTTGATCATGTTTCTGGCAAGATCAAGTGGCCTGCACTTACTGACATACACAACACAGGTATAAAAACATATACCTGGAAATGCATATCTATGCTTTTTCTTTCTCCTGTGCATTGATCTCTGTTTTCACAGGGCAAGATGGAAGCATGCGTGGTTAATGAAAACAAAACATTCCATCAGGGATCAGCAAAACACTGAATAAATGCAGGAAGGGGAAAATACCAGGACTATTGATTGGAAAGTAGCATATATTGCCTTGACCTTCACTACCCTCCTGGAAATAATACTCGGGCAGGAAGAGGTTATCAGCTCTGGGTAGTCTGAGGCAAATAGCTGCTCTATATGCATGGATCAGCTGCACTCTGTACAGTGGAGGTTAAGGTGTCCTCAAAACATCGTACATGTGCCAGCAATACAGATGCATGTGCAAGCCATTTTTGTTTTGCATCTACAGAGGGTGTGATGTGTCCAACATGCACAGGACTCCTTGCATAGCATCTGCACCCATACTTCCCTTGTACATTTCCAGCAAATGGAGCTCTAATTTTGGCTCCATTTTTGTTTTGCATCTACAGAGAGTCTGATGTGTCCAACATGCACGGGACTCCTTGCATAGCATCTGCACCCATACTTCCCTTGTACATTTTCAGCAAATGGAGCTCTAATTTTGGCCATGGCCTTTTGGTAGCTCCTTATATGAATATACTATCAAGAACACTTCTTTCACACTGCTGGGCAGATCTGCTCTTCACATTTTCAGAGAAATTTAATTTTTCTTGGCTTTCCATATCCACAGTAAAGCTGGTCCACACTAGTTAAAGGGAGATCTCTCTCCTGTATGAAAGGTACAAAGTTTGGATCTGGTGATCCTATTTCTGCCTCAGTGTCTTGTGTAGGAAATACAGAGCTGTTACCCTACCTTTCATTTTGTCTTTCTTCCCACATTCTTTTGACCAATTTTCTGTAATCACAGGAGAAACTAGTTCAGCAAACTTCTCAAGTGGACAAGAAGAGGTGCATCCTGGCAGGGTCAGTGGGTAAGGAGCCTTTGAGGAGTCGTTCCGATAATGCATTTCAATACTGTACTGCCTGATGAACAAAATTGAAAAGGTGTTATTGAAAAGGTTCTTAAATAAAAGCTATCCTGCTTAGAGACAGAATGTTGGAAACATCCTACTCTAGAACCTGTTCATAAAGAATGGCAGCTTTGTGGAAGACATCTGCAAAGCCCACTTTGCCAGTGCTGGTTACATTATGTACAGATCACCAGGCAGCTCAAAAGGTCCTTCTGAAGGTTCCTTGAGTGGCAACAGCACGAGGGTCTTCTAAGCAACTGGTTTACCTTGGGATTTATGGCATGTCTTGGAAATGGTTTTGCTATCATTTGAAGTATTGGGAAAATGTATTTTAACATTTACTTCCTGTTAGTAAGGCCTGTTTACCTCTTCTCCCTGTTTTTCAAAGCACACAGATGCATCCATCAAATGTAATTTCTCCTATTTTTAATCTAACTTTATGTCTGTTTACTGCTCAGTGAATTATCAGTTTAAAACAATATTTGAGAGGAAAATGATTTGGGGGAAAGGGGAAACTGATTCCAAACACTTCTTGTTCTTGAATACAAAAGAAGATACTTGCCCACTACTTTCTTGGTAGAGTTCAAAGAACTGGCAAGCAGCATATGGTGGCAGTTTTCCATTGAAAATATTGAGAGCAATCTGGAGGGCCCCAACTGTGGTGTCATGCTATTGGAAAGAAAAAAATCCCATCCTTGAAAGTCCGTTTATCCAGAGTAATGAGACAAGAGTAGAGAGGGAGTAGAAATCAAGATAAATCAGTATATTCACCATCGGGAGAACCACCTTAACAGGTTACTACAGACAGCAGGAGCGTTCTCAAAGAGTTACTGCACAATGTGTCCTACACCATCTGGCAACATTTTGGCAACAGAGATACTGGAGAAAAGCAAGATGTGGTCTGAGTAATAAATCTGGTTTTCCAGTGCATATTGCTACTCCTTCTTTCAGGGGTGTTAGGTTAAGGCAGCAGAAGGTAGTATATCCTATGGTATTTCAAGTGAAAATGCAAGTACTTGTTTTTAGAGAGAATACCAGACAAATAGTTGCATACAAAGATTGTCCTCCACACACACTGCAGAACTTTAAAAATTGTTGTTCCTTCTGTTTGGAATTACACAATAAAATCTCAGTTTGGCTTCTATTTTGATGGAATCAGTTATCAACCCAGCTGCAGTCTCTTCCTCTCCCTATTATCCCCCCTCTTACAGGGTATGCCAGGAGGAGGAGCTGAAGGAAGTCCAAACAGCCTGATGCCTAAATTTTGCAAGCATCTTTATATATATATCTGCAAGGCTTATTTATATTATAGTCTAATAGCCATGTTTTAATTATTATTCAGGATCTGGAACTTTCTAGTTTGAAAAATAACTGTATACTTGGCCTTGGGGCATTAAAGCAGCAGTGAAAATTCTGGATTTACTTCTTCCTTATCAGAAAGAATACAGTAGGGTTAGGAAACATGTTGAAAAGGCAGCAAGAAAGATTTAAGGTAATGAGCAGTTTCTATATGAGGAAAGATTAAATAGGGTAGGACTGTGTCTCGGAAAAGGAAAGATGGAACAGGTATGACAGAAAATAGGAAATTTGGGAGTGACCCAGAAAAAGGAACTAAAGGATGATTATTCCCTGTTTCTCACAGTAGAAATGCTGGGAAGGAGCTAAATCAGTGCTAAGTTTCAAAAATAAAAATTAAGTACTTCTTTTAACACACAAGTCATTGCCACAGAATGTTGCAGAGGCCGTAAGTGTAAATGCATTCAAAAAGGGATTAGATAAACTCATGGAAGAAAGTCTGTCAGGAGCTAATAAACACACAGACATTCTATCTCAGGAAGTCCCTTAGCCACAGATTGCAGGAAGATTTTATCAGGGGAAGCATCACTCTATGCTGGCATTATTCTCACATTCTTCCCTGCTCTTGGCCATGGTTAGAGACAGGATAATGAATGAGCAAAGTGGGTCTTGGTCTGACATAAATGGCTGTCTTCATTCTCTGAAAGAATCAAAGAAGAACCCACAGCTGTGTCATCCCTTCCTAAGCAGAGGGAAGGTTTGGAGGTGCAGGTGAAGTTCTGCTGTTTAGTGGCATCTCTGGCTTAGGAGCATTTCAAGAAAGATGCAACTCATCTTTCCTGCACTGTTTTCAAGTGCAGAAATGGATGATCAACCCCATAGTTTTCTTTAGCAAGTACAGTTTGACTGTAACTGAGATGAGATCCATGCTCCTGCTGTGTTCTTGTACTGACTGGTGTTCAGCTTGTTGCCTGAATTGAATTGTATCATATTATTCCTTTAAGTTACAGGGAGACTTGGATTATTCTCTTCAAGGGTCTTTTACTGGTAAAATCATAGCAAGATTTATGAAAGATGAAAATACTCACTGCAGAGTAGACCTCCATTTTTCTTTGTTTTGAAGAATTGGCAGCTTGCTTAATACTATTTAAAATAATATTCACAAGGACACCTTAAAAAGATGGGAACAAGGAAGAGGAAAATGAAGATACAACATTTGTATAGAAACCAAAAAGGCAAAAGGTTTTGAATATCAAACAGAAGACATCTACTCAGGCCTTATACTCTTTTTTTAGCTTACTACAAGTTCATAACTAGAGAGAAGGTATTGAGAAGAAATTGTCTAGAGCTATCCTGAGAACTGAGGCTAATGACACTTCTGGTTTTGTTAGACTGAAACCTCCTCTCCATCATTTTATGTCTGTTTGGAGCATTGCAATAATGGAAACTGTGCTAGCCTCTAACTACTGCCAAATGATCCATCTTGCAGATATGCAAGCTCATTTTTTGGTTCTACTACTGATAGACACCTGGGAATCATATGATAAATTTCTGGGTTGTGTCCTGAAGTTGTATCACAATGGGCATAGCCTATGCACCCCAGTTTGGGAGGTAAGCAGTAGTCCCAGTTCTTGCAGTTTAGACACAGCTTGAATCTCTGTATTCTGATCAGACTGGTTTGGAGCAGCTTTATATCTGTCTCTCAGAGAGCCATCAATGTATTGTCAAGTTTTTGGCACAATATATAACCAGTTCATCAAAGGAACAAACGAAGATCAGGAAGTGATTAGAATAAATGTTGGAGAAACAGAACTTAAAACTTAATCTAACCTAATATCAGACAAGTAATGATTATACCCATGAGGACTTACTTTTTTCCCCTTAAATTTCAGTATTCCTGGAAACAACAGTTTCCTGAGCTGTAACTGTGGGTTTGGGTTATCCTTTACCAGTGCTCTGAATCCTTGAAAACCATAGGATAATTAAAGAGATTAATGTTTACATCTGCTTTTAATATTGCCTCCTTGCAAAGCGTTCGGCATATATTTTGGAGCTGAATATGGCATCCAATGTCCAGAATTACAAACCAAGGTTCTGTATCAATGATTTTGCATGAAGAAGATGACAGGATGTTGCATGTTACCATAGGCATTGTTTCCTCCTGTCCGAGAGCTATGCATTTTATATTTACCTCCCTGCAGTCGTGATTTCTCTTCTGTTTTATAAATCCCAAATAGTGATAATAAGGACAATTCTGCCAGTTTTTCCATCTTGTTGATTACATCTTTGGTAGCCCATACAGGGAGAGTGAAATTGTGAATATCCTGGTGAGAAAGGAAAACAAAATCATGATTTTTTTTCTTCTATTGCCCTATTGCCCATGTTAACACTACTACATTTAGACTCTTTGAGGCTGTCCTGCAGTTCTTTTCCAAGTGCAGTATTGTTCATTAGCATGCACAGGGAGGTTGTGAGTGCTCCATCCCTGGCAGTGTTTAAGGCCAGATTGGATGAAGCATTGGGTGATATGGTTTAGTGTGAAGTGTCCCTGCTTATGTCAGGGGGGTTGGAACTGGATGATCTTGAGGTCCCTTCCAACCCTAACTATTCTATGATTCTATGTCCTGAAATACACTTTGTGGGATCAGCCTGAAGTGGGTGAATGGGAAAAGGGAAAACACCTGTGAAGGGAATCCTTTGTAGGTATAATGTGTTCTTTCCATAGAGGTATATGGGTTTGGTTTTGCTAGTGTGAAAGATTGCAGACGTGTCTTATCTTCTTTTCATCTTTGTCTTCATGGTGTAACCTGGATCCAACTTTTCCTGCCTTTTCCATACAGTTGCCCAGATGCCAGTTTTATCAATGGCCATTTGCAGACAAGTGTCACTCTCCAGTCATGTTAAGAGTGATAGTGTCTTACAGTCTTTAAGTGTCTAGAGGGCATATACAAGAGCCATTATGTGTTGCTCATAATGACTGGGACCAGATGATACCATGCCATGCTTGGGACTAGTCTGATTTTACTCACTGGTAGGAATCATTGTCTCCTAATTTTCTAACTGATAACTTATAATCTTACCTCTCATTTTCAGTATCTAAGTATTTTGATGTTCACCTGTTGATAAGTGAAAGCAAATAATTTCCTTTTCCTGTTAAAAATCATAAATATGTCATAGGCAGCACACTCAATTCTATAGCAGGTTATTGGGAAGGAAAAGGAGGGAGTAAAAGGAATGGATTTCAGTATCAGTACTTCATGATAAAATGTGAAATGGAAACAACAGTTTCCTGAGCTATAAACTGTGGGCTTGGGTTATCCTTTATCAGTGCTCTGAATCAGAACTTAGATTCAAATTAAAAAGTTAAAGAAGTAATAACAAAAAAGGGCAAATCCAGAAGAAAAGGCAACTGCTTCCTATGAAACCACATGGCCATGGTTTAACAGAAGCACCACTTGGAACTAATATTCCTTCCCGATTCCTTCTTTATCACCTTATTATTACCTCACAGTGGAGAGTGTCGTATGTATTCCAGAGCTGGAAATTATCCAGTATTTTAAGATGATTTAGTTCAAGTCCTGTGTTAACTGCCATCGTTTGTAAAAAATCCTGGTGGAATAAAGGGAAAAGTATACCACAAGTACTCAATAGATATGGAACATAGATGCATACAGATACATTTCCAACCCAGAAACACAGTAACGTTTAATTTTACACCAGTGAAAACCTTGTAGCAGAAGGTTTTCATTGCAGATTTGATTTTCTAACCATGTCAAGGTACTGATCTGTATTTCAGACACTGTTTTTATTCAGCCCTGCTATGGATAAATTTGGTGCTTCCTTTGCTGCACTCTTCTCTCCCTCTTCTGACTGCTCCAAGAGGCTACCTCAGTCACCTCAAGCCTTCAGATATAAGGAAGGGGAAAGCACTGAGGGAAAAGGAAAATGAGAACAAAGATGAGGAGAAAATACAAAATTAAAGAGAGCTGAGGAAAATATCCAGGGTGAGGTAAAACAAAATTGAAAAGGAAACATTTTCTTTCTGCCATTGAAGGGGAGCTGAATGTCTGAGTAATAGTTCCACAATAGTTCCCATAGGGATTCTTTCTGCATGCCACCATAGAAGAATAAAGGGATTCCCTAGTGTGCTTTATTTCCATGTTAACATGTTTCCTACTAATAGCTGAAAGACAGGATGACTTTGAAGTCATAATTCACTTCCCTGTGTACATGTGCTGTCAGCGTTTGAGGAGCACAAGATCCCTGTTAGATTTGTACTCTTACAAAGTGTATGGTAGGCAAATAGGAGAGCAGCAGCAACTGCTGTCCAGAACAGTTGTTACCATCAAGAGCATGGTTACTTGAGGCAGGTACCTACATCCTGCTGCTGCAGCACTGGAATGGGAAGTTCTAAATCTCTTGACTGTGGCATATCTTGTGATGGATCCATAATACACCTCAGAGAAGTCTGCATAAGCCAGAGTGTTTGCCAGCTTGGGCAAGCTTTAGTTCTCTGCTGTAGTGTCATCTTCAGAAGGTTTCACAGCAGGAAGGCATAAACCTTCCCAAGGTTCAGATTTACCAGAGTTCTTAGACTTGGTTTTGTGCTACCCATTAAAACTGGAAATCACTGCGTCCAGAATTGTCTTCTCATCATGGCACTTTCATTAAATGCAGCTCTAAGTAGTCTCAGCAAATGAATGTTAGAGTCATATCAAAGACTAATACAGAAAAATAGGAGAAATGCCTGAGAATATTGAACACACTTTTTGACTGTATTGGTCTAAATTCCTGATTTTAAGAGAGTCCTCAGGACTTTATTTTTGCATTTTAGCAAAAGGAAACAATGCAATTCTGTAACTTCTACCTCTGAGTTACTTTCCTTCTTAGATTTTGTTTCCTTTTTCTTTTGTCTTACCATGTATGGTTGTATTCTACTTTGAAATTCACTTGATGTTTGTGTTTCATTCTGAAGTTCATCAAAACGGGGACAGTCACGCAGAGGAAAATGCAGCCCCTGAAACAAGAGAAGTAAGCTTAGAATAGTTCTAGAATGAATCAACATGCCTCTGGTTTCTGTGTTGGTGAGATTGCTGATGTAGTATGTTCGATAGATTCACAGCTGTGCTACAGCTGCTCCATAATGATTTGTTTGGGTGCCTTGGTCATGAATTCATTTAACGTAAGCAATGGGCTGTGGTAGGTTGACCTTTCCGTGGCTACTTGTGCCTATGACAGCTCGATTTCTGTCAGTGTGACTGATTTTGCCAAAAAGCAGTTATGCATGTCTGTCAGAGGATTGCTTTGGGAAATGAATCAGGATCCATGATTAGGAATTTAAAATGCTACAATTTCCATCTTAATTTCTGAATCCCTCCTGATGCAGCTTGACTCCACCTGGTATGGAATCTTAATTGCTTCTGCATCTATACATCCTGCTCTCATCTCTTTGGAGGTAAGCAGCACATTATGGTAAGCATTTTAAGAACCACTTAATGAACAGAACTTGAAACAAGAGTGACAAGTAAATCATGTGGCTGAAATACCAAAAAGTTGTGAGCCTAATGGCTCTGCTCTTGTTTAGGGTTATGGTTCACTTTTAATAACTCTAAGGGTATTTACGAAGTTACATTATAGTGCATATTTGAGCTGAACCATGTATACGTATATGTGTCCATGAAACTCTGTGCTTTGTTAAATATACCATTTGCAGTACAGATGATACATGATCCGGCATGAAGTGTCAGTGAAAAGTTACAATGAGCAAATAAGCTTGTGCTACTTCAGCACTTTATGTCACATCATTAGAGCATTTTTGACCCAGCAGTAATATTCTATAACCATATAAATCATGACTTTGTATACAGTGGAGAAATTAACCTCAATAGCTATGGCTTCTGTATGTGCAAGGAGGTCTGCTCTGTCTCAGGGCAGACATTTGCAGGCTGCACTTGGAGCACGTCTCTTTTCTCTTTGATTTACCAACATGAAGCTTTCAGCAGCCACCAGATACCACTGGCACACTTGCACATGGACAGAGCTCCAAGGGTGCATTTTTCCTGTAACAGTAGCACACTGGAAGGTGAAGTCTCAAAGCTGCAATATGAAACTTGGCAATGCTGTTTAATTACACAATAATAAATGGTTCTCTTGCTGTATGGCTTAATTATCCCCCTCTAGGTGTTATTAATGAAGCCACTCCCCCACTCCCTTTGGCTTCATGATGCAATAGTCAGTACTGGTGCCTGTCAGGTCTCGATAGAGCTCAGTGGCTGAAAAAATAAACTATGATTAGGGTTTTTTTACAGGACTCCACTTGGCCTCAACTTCCCACTTTGTGTTGCTTAGGGCTTGAAAATACCCTCAAACATCTGCTTGGCTTAGCAAGGAAACAGTTTCTTTTTTCAGGTGGTTTGCATATTTAACAGGAATTTTAAGTTGCTGCAGGGGTGTGTTTCAGTGACACATCAATGCCAAGTCCTGAAGCAGCAGTGATGAGGTACTAGCGATTCCTACAAAGGAGCTTGCCTTCTCCAAATGGGTCATTGTACAGCACTGTGATTCTCCTAAGGGCTTTGAGGTTTTATTTGGACAAAGCTCTGACCACTTTGATGCTTTTTTGGTCTTCTGGTGAAAGAACTTCCTCTAGTGTCCCACATTTGAATAACAGTGACAGCATTCTTTTCTGTTGAGGGACAGAGTTGCATTTGAAGCTGAACCACATTGTGCCTAATCCAGTTTGTGGAAGCCCTTTTTCTCTGTACCTGCTTTCAAGTATGGCCTCCAAGAATGGAGAAATGCCAATGGGAAGCAGGTACAGCTACCCCCTAATGACAGCGTCCATCCTGTGATGTTGATGACTGGACAGGCAGTTACTTAATAGGGGGTTTGTAAACATTTCCTTAACGTCAATTTCTGTACTCAAAGGCAGAAGAAAGTTAGCCTTTATGTCATTAGACTCAGTAACTTTTTGTCCTTGTTCAACGCACTGTTCCTTACACAGTCCTTGTCACAGGAGGCACTGAAATTCAAACCTACACCTGAGTCAGCCGGAGAGGGCTTGATACAGTAATACTTCTACAAGACCTTCTTCAGGTAGATCTGCTCTTCTTATGAACCGCAAGGTAAGTGCCAGGGTTTCATTAAATGTTTGTGTAGTGCTGAGCATAAAAGGGCCCTTGTCTGTAATTAGGGTGCCTAAGTGCTACCAGAAGAGGAAAGTAATAATTGAAAGGTCATTACACTGACTGGTGAAAATTCCATTGCTTGAATAAACTGTGGAGCAAACTTCCTAAGTAAGGGAGGTCTGTCTAGCTGATTGCTGCTTAGAAAAGCACTTGTCCTCTCTAAAGTTTAAGGGCAACTTTCCTTTAATACTGCCCAAAAATGTCCTTCCCAGGAGAAATGTTAGAACTGTACCTTGAAAATGGTAATGTGTGGTCAGCAATTTGGGTATTCTGCAACTACAGAAGCGGTACTTTCATGCTGCTATTACAGCTCACCTATGATATGCTTGTCAGCCAGTAGCAGCAGTTGATGTTTTCTGTTTGATTGAACTCAAAAAGAATAGAATATACTTTTTAGCACCACTCCCCCCACCCCCTTTTACCTCTTTTTTTACTTCTGGGAAAGTTGAAGGTGTTACACGAAGTGTTTGGGCAGTACTCACCCGATCTGTTGACTTTTGAATAACATGAACTGGAATGGGTTGCCAGAGAAGCTCAGGGTTCCAAATTTGGCTGCTAGTTGGTGGAAAGAGGCCAGAAAGATATGACTGGGCGCTCATAATGGTGCGGTCATAATCTGTACTTTGGATGTAAAACTGAAGATAGAATGGCAGAAAGTTACAAATAAAATGGAAACAATAAAAATAATAAGGAAATTTGACTCAACTCATCAATCCTGGCTTCTTGGTTTCAGTTTTATGTTTCTGCATAAAGTCAAAACAGTGAAACCGTAACTGAGCTTTCTAGGGCTGTGCTGCATTTACCTAAATGGAATTGGCAAAGCATCTCTCAGTTTGGAACCCTCAGACTGAACTGAGGATAATAAGAAAGCATGATTTAAAAGAAGGAAGCTTTTCATCTTCTGAGATTCAGAGGAACATTGATGTGTGTGCATGGGGCTCTTAGGGACATGGTTTAGTGGTGGATTTCCAGTGTTAGATTTACAGCTGGGACTCAATTATCTTAAAGGTCTTTTCCCACCCAAATGATTCTGTGATTCATCTGCTATATCTGAGGAATAAAGGCACTTAGAACTGTAAATCTCTCTTGGAAGCATGGCAAACCTATGGTTTTTATGTTTTTTTTTCCATCAATGCATCCTTCATGTATAGACCAAAATGGCAGTGGTCTGTACTGTATGACAAGCACACCTGAACAACTGTTAGACTGTTTAGTCTATGTTTTATCTTGATATAAAAGCCTGACTTTCAAAAATGTTCTTCTATTACCTTAATTTTTCCATTAATGAAATGAATATGATGATGTGGTTTTATCTAGCACAAGTCTATAGTTCTGCTATGCCAGAGCAATGTCCTCCAGACAGTCTGCTACGTACCTCTTGCCGGTTGTATGTGCTGTTCAGAAAGCTGGAATATCTTTCCCTCATGTATTGTCCAAGTTCAAATAGCTGCTGCATTCCAGTCTGTGAGGCAAGCATACAGATGATTATAAGATTAAGGGGACTGGAGAATCTTAATGCTGAAGTTTATTTTCTATTTTCTTTCTTGTCTTCAGCAATCAGTTTCTAAGTGAACATTAGCCATTTGCATGCTGTAGTTTTGTTGTTTAAGCCCAGCCAACAGCTAAGCACCACACAGCTATTCACTCACTCACCCCTAATAGGACTGGGGATTGAATCGGAAGGTTAAAAGTGACAAAACTCATGGCTCAAGAGAAAGACAGTTTAATAGGTAAAGCAAAAGATATGCACACAACCAAAGCTATACAAGGATTTCATTCACTGCTTCCTATGGGCAGGCAAGTGTTCAGCCATCTCCAGGACAGCAGGACTCCATAACACCTAACAGTAACTTGGGAAGACAAATGCCATCACTCCAAAAAATTCCCCCTTCCTGCTTCCCCCAGCTTTATATGCTGAACATGATGCCACATAGCATGGAATATCCCCTTGGTCAGTTGAGGTCAATTGTCCCCACTATGTTCCCTCCCAGTTCCTTCTGAACCATCAGCCTGCTCACTGCTGAGGTGGTGTAAGGAGAAGAAAAGGCCTTGACTGTGCAAGCACTGCTCAGCAGTAGCTGAAACATCCCTGAGCTATTAACACTGTTTCCAGCATAAATCCAAAACATTACTCCACACCAGCTACTGTGAAGAAAATGAATTCTACCTCAGCCAAACCCAGCACAATTCCGTATGTTGTAGGTGATCTAGAATTTTTAACAGAAATACTAATTTTTAGCTATGAAAAAATAATACGTTCTGAAGTGCTCAGGCTCTAACATCTGCTACAGGAAAAGCAATGCTCCTGGTTCTATACACATATATTTGCCACAGAGCAATAGCTCTGTAGACACTCCTGGAGTCATTAATGATCAACATTGTTCTTTACAATGTAGGTCAGTGAGAACTGAGAGAGGATGATAAATAATGTAGTAGTTATTATTGTTACTGCTCTGCTACTTGATCAGCCTGATAATCTGTGGCTTGCATTTCAAGTGATATTCTTCCATATTTGCCTTCGTACACCTGCAGTTGTCTTAGATTGCACACCATCTTTCCTCTTCCTCATTACCAAAGCTGAGAGCTGAGCTTTTTGGCTTCTAGCTGTGGGAGAAGTACATTCTTGCTTACTGTTACTAAAAAGATAATACAGTAGCAAATAGCTCTCAAAAAGAATCTGTGCCAAAGCAAGCACTTTTTTTCTTCTTGCGACATAAGCCATGTCCCTGGGTATAGTAAGGTGTTGTCTGAGTGTCTGAATTCTACAGATCCTTCAAACCTCACTTCAAAGACTAAATGCTGAACTGTCTCTGATTCATGCTTCTGCATCATGCTGAATTATTATTGAGAAATGCATTGGCCTCTATTTTCTCTAGACTTTCATATGTCAAATACAGTTGAAGAGCTAAAGCTTGATGTTGAAATGCCAGGGCAAGAAGCAGGTTCACTGCATCCTGGTGCAACTCTGGGCTGAAAGCAGCCTCATTAGAAGACACATTGTCCCCTGAAGCAGCCTTCTCCTGCAGGACTTCCCTTGTTTTGTGAGCAGGTGGTTGCCAGTCAAATGATGAGATGACACTAGGTCTGATGGGCAGGCCTGGTGCTTAACGGTCATTACAACTTCATCAATGCTGAGTATAGGCAATGTTTAAACTTGCCATTTAAGTGAATGCAGACACACTATAAGAGAGCTGTGGGCTTTAGGAAGGGTTATAAAGCCATGATGAACAAGATTTCAATTTAACAGAAGTTGGATGAGTAATGTTACAAAAATCTTCATGAATTCCATGAATTCCAACTGTCAGTTCTTTGCATTTGCTGATGTTTCTGAGACATGCATAAAAAATCTGCCCACTTCCTATTTTAGTAGTATATATAAGTTCTTCTAAATAAGTCAACGTACCTTGGTAAGTTGTCCAAATCCCTGGGGCCATTCACTTTCCTTGTGTAGATCAGTTGGAAAATTTACAACTGGTGTTCGATCACCATGTCGGAAAACCTAACAATATTACCAATAAAGATGGAGTTAATTCCTGGTAACATTCCTTTCTTACCTAGCTAGAAGTCAAGCAGACATTATCCTTCCAGGGCCATTTTTCAGATGAACATTCTGGAGAGCCTGCAGAAATCTAGTCAGTAAGATTGCAGTACATTCTGTGCACACAAGAGTAGGTATAATTATATAGGAATGGACATGAGCTTGATGATTCTTCCTCCTAGAACATAAAATTAATCAGTCAAGAAGTTAATGCTGAGATGACATGCATAGCTAGGCAGCCAGACAGGAAAACTGACTGAATTTTGGACACTTAGCACCTCTGAATACTAAACCAGTTGTTGGTGTGCTTATATTATATAATTACTTTGGCATAGACACTTGAAACTTTTGGTAACTACTTCTTTCATAGCAGTATCTTTAAAAGTAATTCCATATACACATGGATCTTACATGCGATTTCTTAATCATCCTAAAATATGAAAGTATAAGCATTACACTGTTATCTTACTTAATATTTATTAAGTGGATGCTGGAGAGGGACTCTTCATAAGAGACTGTAGCGATAGGACAAGAGGTGATGGGTTCAAACTGAAACAGGGGAAGTTCAGGTTAGATCTAAGGCAGAAGTTCTTCCCTGTGAGGGTACTGAGGCACTGGCACAGGGTGCCAAGCTGTGGCNATGGGTTCAAACTGAAACAGGGGAAGTTCAGGTTAGATCTAAGGCAGAAGTTCTTCCCTGTGAGGGTACTGAGGCACTGGCACAGGGTGCCCAGAGAAGCTGTGGCTGCCCCATCCCTGGCAGTGTTCAAGGCCAGGTTGGACAGGGCTTGGAGCAACCTGGTGTGGTGTGAGGTGTCCCTGCTCATGGCAGGGGGTTGGAATTTCATGATCTCAAGGTCCTTTCCATCCCAAACCATTCTGTGCTTCTATGAATTGTTTTACATACATGTATGAAAATATTTTTGAAGGTCTGTAGGACTTTTTGTCTGTTAAACTCAGTGAGAGCAAAGGGTATGGCTGCTTTCCTACCCTGGACACTCCAGCATGGTGAATATTAGCATGATATGTACAGACCTATGATTTTTACATCAGAAACCTTATATGAGTCTTTCTGTATTTTTATTCCAGCAGCCAAAGAAAGTAAAACTCCCAGATTAAACAGTTCTGAGAAATTCTGAATTACCCTCCCTAAGCACGTTAGGTGTGGGATTAGAACAATGAAGTCACAGAAGTTTCATGGGAAAGAAAATGTTGGAATACAGATTCACAGGGCTCCATCCAATCTTCCCAGGTGCTGATCGAGACTGTTGAGGAAGTTACCTTTATGTTCACATAAACCAACCTCATTCTTGACTTCACAGAAGAAAACCGTAATGTAGAAGCATGCTATATTTGTTCATTAAATTACATTTATTCAGTAATCCCTCACTGGGATGTAGCCTGATTTAATGAATACTCTCCATTGCCTCATGAAGCCACATCATTCTTGCCCTAACACTAGAGGTTTGTACACAATAGTTTGGTTCGTTGGTGTTTTATGTTTATATTTTCCACAGTAAACACAAGCATGTAATGACAACATACACCCTTTCCATCAGCCTCCTGTACTAATGTGGACAAACCTGCACTAGAGTAGGTGCTTCAGAGATGGAAAATACTATCCTTTAAAGGCAAATGCAAATGGATTTCTCCCTCTGTTCGCTTTCTGTACTAGACAGCAAGGTTTACTAGAGTAGATGTTACCATTAGAACCATGTAGAAAACTACTTATTATTATTTTTTTGCTTTGCTAGCTGAATTTTGCAGATGTGGCCAACCCAAAGTAAGTATTTTTCAGGAAATCAAGGAGGTTTTTTCACCCTTATCAATAACACGTTGATCAACATGAATTTGCACTTTCAAGGAAACAAAACACCTATTCTTTTATAAAACAGCTTTTCTTTTATGAGAACTCATAAAAAGCAAAAAAGTCCATAAAAGCTTTACTATAGATTTTATCTTGCTTTTCTATGTGATTTTTAATTCTGTGCATGTTCTTTTCTTAGTAATCTGGAATCTCATTTGTTTTACAATAGTAGTTTCTCAGTAAACAGGAGAATAAGTAAAGAGCTACATTGTCTGCTGCCTGATTCAGTTGCATACGGGAAAAATGAGAGAGGAGGACTTTCATGTCACTGCTATTTCCTTGGTGTTTTGACATGCTGACATACATGGGTGTCAGGTAGGATTCATTAGCTTTTCTGGACAAGCTGATGCCTCTGTAAAGAATGAAGGTTACATTCCCAATTGCAATGTGTGTGCATACTTGTTAAGTTATCCAACTTCACAGAAAAGCATTTTTGTGAGTAAATGACACTTGCTCAAACTGACTGACATGATGAAATGGCTATTATTATTTCTTTTTAGGAGCTATGTAGCAATGGATCAACACTTGGCCAATAAATTCAGGGAAAAACTACTGAAAATGTGCTAGATTTTAAATACTGGTTTACAATACTTTATACTTACTGCGTGACATAACCCTGAGTGTGTATTTCACAGTCACATCACTGAAACCCTAAAATCTTTCAGTAAGCCAGAACAGAGGTTAGAGGGCAAAGGGGGCAAGATCAGAAGATATTCGAATCTATGTGGGAACAGCAGAGGTAAAGGAAAATATTTTCTCTCTTTGTAACCTTAGGAAATGGAAGCAGTAGAGGGTGTTCATTCTAAAAAGCAGCACAGTTTCTCCAAGTCCACACAAAATAGAAAGAGTTCAGTTCCTTGTTTGCATTTCTGCATCTTCATTGCACAGTGACCTATAAATATGATATTAACACTAAGTTGGAAGTGGCAAGAAAGAAACGATGACATCCAAGAGCAGAACCCTGGCTGTAGGAATTGAAGAACGAAGCTTTTCTGCCAACTGATGTTTGTGCTCAGACCTCCTTGCTTGCTACTTATGAAAGTAACCTTGCTTCAGCTGTAGTTGGAAATAGAACGGTTACCTTAGGAATAACCCTTTAACCTAAAAGGCTTAACTTGTTCAGTCATTGCTACTTTTTAATAGACTTTTTTGTTAGAAAGTATTAAGTCTTTAAGAAGAGCTTGTGTATTTGGAAGTTCATATTTTCCATTAGAACACCTGATACTGTTAGGGAAAAAAAAGGTATCCCTACAAAGCTTCAAATTAATTTAAAAAGGTTTGTGCTGCAGCATTTACTGCTTCTGGCCTACATATTGCCTTCCCTGCCTTTCAGAAGACATAGAACATGGCAGGATGAGCAAAAAGGAACAAGGAGGCCTCATAAAAGGTGAAAAGATAATAGAAATCAAGAAGGAAGGGACAGCAAGGAGGATGTACACAAAGAGAATAAAGCAGACCTGTTCAGCATGTTCATTTCAGCACTTCTGTCTATCTGCAGTGCTTCATCTCAATCAGTTCTCCAAAGGAATGGATGGATAGTTACCAAATACCCTCTCCTTTAGCTCTTAACATCTTGAACCTGATTTGGTGTCTGGATTCTCCCATTCGCTCTTTGTAACTTGGTGAGGGTGGTCTCTTCAGATCAGAGTGGCCACAGGACTCAGGTTTTGGCCAGTATTTGCTTCTGTTGTTATGAGATGAAAAATCATGTTGGAAGAAAACTGGTGTGGGGAAGAGAGTGAGCTGAAAATAAGGCATGTGTAGTATATGTAACATCTTCATTCAGAAATGCCATGTATTACTGTGAATTATCTTAGAAAATTTAGATGTTTTCATTGAGAGACTTGACTTAAAAGAAAAAGGTGACTTGTTTTGAAGCCAGCAATAGGAGTGAAAAAACAAGAGAGAAATAGAACCAGTCATGCCAGCGCATGGAAACCATAGGAATACTGAGCAAGTCTAGTCAAGTTTCCAGATGGCTTGGCTTGATTAGACAGACAGATAACAAGCTCAGACAACACTTCCTATCCTGAGCTACAAGAAGAAAGACATGATGAAATCGCAGCACTTCAGAAACCACACCTCTGTGTATATATGACAAGTGAAATGCATGCCTGTGCAGAGGCAGAAGTGAGAAGTCAAAACTTCTGTATACCAAGGCAATAAATCAGTATTTCATTTATACTTGGGTAATCGATGGTCCTGTGTATTACCTGTTTTCTTCTCTTATGCCTAGTTTAAATTCAGTGTGCAAGAATTATGGTGAAGATTAATGTTTACGTATGAGGAAGAAAATTGAGAGAGCATTTTGACAAATTGTCTGGAATTAGAGGTTTTCAGACCAAGGGATTTATGGCCAGTAATCATGAGGCAGAGAGTCAGCACAAAGATGGAAATTGTGAGGAGAGGGAACATAGCACAGCTCTAGAAGTGAGCAAAAGGGAACATTTAACTGAGTTTTACTCCCCTGCAGATGTATTTTGTATTGTGCAGTTCTGCTAATAAAGTGTTAAAAAGCCATTATGACACACTTTCACAATGCAGTTATACTCTCAGATGAAAATATAGCAAGTTGCAGAGTACAGCTGGAAAATTATCTCAGGAAAATGCCTTTCAGACTTACCTTGACTGTAGCCACACAGTCACTGTATCCCATTATACCAGTGAAATGCTCTGGGGCCAATTCCTATCTGATTTATTTATGCTAGCAGTTCTGTTCCGTGAAAATCCAGTCCGTGAGTACAGAAGGCAAAGTTCAGTTGAACACACAGAAACCATGCTTTGTTAAAAGAGATGTATATTGATCAAAAGAATAAACCTGTTGTAACGTTTTAGGGAGATTGGTCAGTCTCAAGAAAGTAGCAGGGATAAAAGGAAGACAGTTTAAATGGAATTTACCTCTTATTTTAATATTAATTGTGATAAGCTACCCTATAAATAAATTATGACATGTCTTTTTGTTTGTTTGTTTGGTAGGTGGACATGTAGTTGTGGTAAGCAGCTGATTTGGGATAAGAAGCCTCTGGCTCCATATGGTGAGCATTTCCTGTAACTCTGCAAACCCAGTGCTTGTTAGAACACAAGAGCAGCTACAATTCAGTAAAAGTCTCCTTCACTTCATAGAGCTAATTCTGCAAGCTTGCTGACTGCCTGATTTCATCTGTGTGTCCTATTCTCTCTCTTATCATTGAGACAACAGTTCAGTATATTGCTATACGCAGAACTGGAATTAGTGCTGAGTCCCTGCTGTGTGTAGTGTCTATTGGAGGCATAAGCCTGAGCAGGAGTAGGAACTGGTTTTTCCTGTGCTCTCTGGCCTCTCTCCAAGTGGCACATCTACAATGCAGCCAGCAGACAACTATGTTTTATGTAGAGCTAGTTGATATGTTTTGGGCACAATACTTCTGTCTGTTTTCTGTATGTGCACATAATGTCTCAAATAGAGAAAGGAGGAAGAAGACCTTAAAATTCCTATTTATGACTGTGAATTCCAATCTCCACAACTTTGTATTGAGAAGATCCCTTTAGATATTTTTATCAGAATACCTCTTATTAAAAAGAGAAATTGGGATGAAAAGGGGGGTTGGAACTGGATGATCTTAAGGTCCTTTCCATCCCTAACTATTCTATGATGCAGTCTTCATGATCTAAACTAATTCATTGAATTAATCTCTTTCACTTGAGGTTCTGGGGAAAGTGACACTGAGTTAGTGTCTAGGTACTTTAAAATAAGAAATGGCCCAGCAAAATTCCCCTATTAAAGTCCATTTTCAGCCTCATTAATTGTAGTTAAAGCAACATGTATCTCAAATCTCTACATAAAAATAACCCCTTCTGTTTCTCAGTATACTGCTGTGGCAGTTCAGTTATTCTGAAATGGAAAATACTTTTGTTTTTGTGGTAAGTTCTGAAACATCATAAGCTTCAGCTTTCAGCCACAGAAGAGGTAGGCCATAATCACCAGCTCTCAGGCTACGCACCAGTGTCAGTTAAATTAATCAAGAACAGGTAAACTTAGACCTCAGATCTCTTAACTGCCTTTTACCGTGTGTCTACAACAAAGCTAAGTTGTTCAGTTACCTTGAAAGAATAACAATGAGAAATGAAAATTCTCATTGTCAGAGGCATTTTTATCTTTAAATTCAGGAAGCAGAAGGGCAGCAGTAGTTATTCCTAAGTCTAAAAAGGAGGCACAGCAACTACACACCTTATTAGATTCAACATCCATTATCAAGTTCCCCGTATTCCATGCCACAAAATAGGAGACAAAACTACTTACTGCAACCACAAACTTCAGTTCTCTTTCTGCAGTAGTCTGTTGAAGCAGAAGGAGGGTAATATGAAAGGAAAAACACAGGATCCTGGATGGGCTGGGAAACCATATCACTCCCATCCTGGCAGAGGATGAAAACAGGCTTTGTAGCTCCAGCAGCTGCTCAGGCTGAACAGCCCAGACGTCAGGCTGTACTTTCAAAAGGGGTGGAACTGCTGCTGGTGAACTTCAAATCCAAGAGGAATGTTGTGTGACTACACAACAATTTGCATTGCCCTTTGTTTTCAAATGACTGTTTACATTCTATTTAATAAAATCACAATTCAGTTCCTTTTTCTCTCTGATATTTTTCTCTTTTGGAATTTAAGGATGAGTTTAAAATAGAAGGAGTTACTAAGCATCCCTAAGTTTTTAATCCACCTGTTCTGTTTCCACTTCCCAGAGCTTGGAATTTTTTCCAGACCACAGCACAGCCATGAGGATAAACTCAGAACCAGGAGTAAGGTAAAACTGTTTCTCTTTCCTTTCTGCTGCTCAGTTAGTCTTCTTTCCTTTTTTCTTTCCTCTTCTACACTGTCACAGTGAAATCAGAGTAATTATTTCAAGCAACACTTCCTGTAGGTTAAGATTACCAGTTCATCAGATAGTTGAATAAATCTTGGAACAAATGTTGTCTTTAAGCTCCTTCCTAGGCAGTTATTTGCTCTTCAATTTGTGCATATTGCTTTTCTTTCACTTGGAGTATATACATACTTCCCATTTTGTAACTGCTTACGTCATGTTCTTTTTTGGCTTCAATTCTCTAAGAGATGAACAAGCCCTGGAGCTCACGTTTTTATTGTTACTGATTGAGAACACTCTTTCTGACAGGAGCTCCCTGGCTTTGAGAAGATTGCTCAGCTTGCCTCTGCTGACTTCCTCTTTATAAAATAATGATAGTTCTACACTTGATTTCATAAGGATTTTCTGAGTAAATGAATCACATTTTGCAGAGGCCTATAAATAGAGTTCTCTAGATGTTAGAACGTAAGATCCTCTGTGTGTTGTCCAAGTCACCCCCTTACTGTTATATCAATACCTGTCTTGGGGTCTTCTCTCCAGCTCTCTGCAACAGTGTTCTGTGCGGCAGACATTTTACCATGTACCAGAAATTCTATCTCTAGGTCTCTAAGTCCCACAAAGCCTCAAGTGCTCTCTTCTCTGAGTTGTGTGAATGACCTGTGTCTATTTTTTCAGATGGATGGGAGCAGAAGGGAGGAGGACCACAGCTCCCAGGCTTCCCCATTTCTCCTATCAGTTCATGCCCAGTTTTGAGCCCTTCCTTGAACTTTCTTTCTCTGCTGATATGTCCCCACCATCCTTTTTGATTATAGTGATTGTGCTCCTGTAGTGATTGTGCCTATGCAGAAAGTGTAAGAAAATAACTTCATGAATATATAATACTTTGTCTTTTTGAAAGCTAAAATAAGCTGATCATCTTCCTCTGCTATTCAAGATTGCCTCAAAATCAATAATGCATATCCTATTTTTTAATCTGTGTCTTGTTTTAGATAGGTGGTTCCTAAGCTTTTTGGATCAAGGAATCCTTCCTTGTTGGCTCTCAGATTTGTTTCTTGTCCTTCCTAAGCCTTTACCACAAAATTCATAACTGGTTTGTTTTTACAAGATTTGTTGCTTTATTGTCTTTCTGCAATGAGTGACTATGACCAATGAAGTCTCATTATTATGGAACCCTTATAGTAATTTAATTTTAGCCTGGAACTCAATTTGGCATCCAGCATCACAGTAATTTCAAACAGGAATGTCTGAAAATACACAACAACTACATTTTACAGAAAATCTCTTAAAAATTATATTTCAACCCAAGACCAACTATGTGACAAGTAGTTCTGCTTTTTGTGGCTTCACTCTTCCCTTTGGCATGTATACTTTGCTAATGAGATGATTTTATGCCAAAAAGAATGGACACCACCATGTCTTAAATAAATCTCTACACATTCCAAAATGGAAGGATACCCTCATTCATGTGCCATAGTGGTTAAGACAGCATCTTATAAGACTTCTGTAGGTAAGCTGTATGTTGGTAGCATATATTTAATTTGGGAATTTTCTTGCTTGTCTTGATTGTTTCCATTTTTACTGTGCATTTGGCAGATGGAAACTAGTCATGTACTGCAGCCATCAAGTCCTTATCCTTTTGGGGAAAAATAGCTTCAAAAGAAAAAAGTAATTCCTCAATCAGTCTAGTTACAAGTACCCAAGCATTATCATGCAAGTGGCCTTAAACAATTTGAATCATGTTTATGTTAATTTGGCTTATTGGCATATATTTTAATGATGAAATTATGGAATTAAGTAGAAGTAGCTTAAACATTATTGTCCATTTTAAGTGCATGTATCTGTCTTGAAGGCTTGCTGAAGCATAGCTAGAGTGGCTTTGAAGTGGACTGGTTGCGAAAGAACCCATGCTTTTATGTACACAAGGGTTACCTTGGGTAACTGCTGCTGGTGAAGCACAACCTACACACTGAAAGGGTGGAAATCATTGCAGTCAAAGCAGCAGGATACAAAACTGCTGCTTGTGCTCATGGACCAGGCTGTTCACATGGAGAAAGAGTTTAGTTTCTTCCACTGACTGAATTTGCAGATCAGCACTTAACCTAGTTTGCAGTTTATCTGCAACCATTTTTTCAGGCTTTATTTCAGAAAAAGGGAAAGATAATAAAAATGTTGGTTTCAGAAACCAAAGTGACACATATTCTAGGCACCATTTTGAAGCATTTATGACAACAGCAAAAGACTGTCTTGCAGTCCTGTGTTGGGGTGACTTCACCCTATATGGGGAGTAGGAAGGAGCAAAGGAGTTAATTTGTAACACAGGAAGAATTAACTTAGGCTGATGACAATACATGAACCTGTATCTTGCACTACAAGTGAAAATGCCCTAAGCACAAGGTTAGTATTCTATGGCAGGAGGGGAGAAGGAAGTGACTATTCTGTGTCTTCTAATAATTTCCTAGTTTAACCTAAATTTGTAATATTCACCTGGTTACAGGGCACTCAGAAAATTTATTTCTGGTCTTGTGATTAAGATGTTTGCCTAAGAAATAAGCAGCTTAATTTGTACAGCAGGGAATATGTAAGCAAAGTGTACAGCAGTGAGGAAGAAGCAGAAAGCACTATTCATCTTCATTTTCCTTCTGAAACTCTGCAGCCTGGTGGTGATTTTATTTTCTGGAAGATGTAGAGTCAGATCCTTTTGGGAAAGGAAGGATTTAACTTGTGTTTGCCACATCTCAGATGAGTCCCTAAGCACTGAGTCAAAAGAAGGAACACCTATTTGTAGTACTACTTCAATAGAATCATAGGATCAACCAGGTTGGGAAAGACCCTTACAATCATCAAGTCCAACTTTCACCAAGGGCTGCCAAGTCCACCACTGTATAACAGGAAAAATAGTGAACATCATGAGCTACACCTTACCTATATTACAGCATCTATGACTATTCAGGCTACTGTACTATAGCAAGCCTTCTTTAAACCGTGAATGGACTGTCTATGCATTGTTTGTGATGGGAGGGAGTCACATTTTCATGTGCTTCTGCTTTTGCAAAATGATATAAAAACCCAAATAAACACAAACCTTTTCCTTTGTATTCTAAATAATTCCAAAGCTGAACTGTAACATGGTGGTCATTTCTTCTTTTAAGAGGAACTGAAATGAAACTGTTTGTGGGTTCAAACCTACAAAAGACTATGGAACAGAGTTTTCAAATGGAGTCAGCTGGTGCAGTGTTAGGAAAACGTCATTTAGAGTGTTTTATTATTCATCCAGTGACATCCACAATTTATAATCATATAGAGCTGGGATTGGTGTTTAAATCTTAATGAACACTGGTGTTTATTTTTCCTTGGAGTCAGAAAGGTATAAATGAAGTCTTCCTTTCTGTGTTTCTACAGTGACAATCCTAAGAGCAAAAACCTCATAAAGAATGTGTGTGATGGGGCGTCTGTTGAATGGGGATTGGGGGAATAAAATAATTCTGAAATCTTTAAATTTGCAGATTAAATTTGAAATCTAATTTTACTCAACAGGAACCAGAATGTTTAAGGTACCTTCCCTAGGACATGTGGTCTGATGATGTGGTGTAAAAATGATGAAACCACCTTCTATTTGTGTTCTGTGAGCTGTGGCCTTAGCTAGGATGCACTTCCATAGTTTTGAACTGGAGTGGTCCAGCTCCATGGCCACCCATAATAGACAAATCTGTAGGACAAAAGAAGGGTCTTCATGCAGAAATAGGAACAGGTTCAGAATAGGAGAAAGGATGCCTAGAAATTTATTTCTGGCAGCCAAGTCTATAGTCTTGTTAGAAGCCTAATAGCAATAAAGATAAAACCTTAAACTTTCCTCTCTGTTTGCTTTCTTTTATCAATTTTTATTTGCATTACTTCTTGTTACAGAAGGAGTGATAATCAGCTGCATGGGTTTGAGATGAAGCTTTTAAATGGCTTGCACTACCTGTCCTATGAGGGCTGCCAGAGCTAGGAAGGCTTTCTGCTATTGTCCGTTATGGGTGTTAAGGTAATACGGAAAGAACAAGCTTGTTTTAATGTGTATTAGAAAAAGCTAGAACTGATTGTCTCATGCAGTCGGAAAACATTTTATCCTTGTTTGGATGCTATGGTAAAAGTGCTTGCATTTTAGAGGGAATAATTCATTTTTATTGATGTGTTACAATTTCTTTGCTGTGAAATCTGGCTATAGCTCTTCTGGATGAACTGTGTTTCTAATGCTGTCTTAGGAAGCACAGGATTTGTTGCTGGGTCCTGCTGAGAAGGAAAGGGTTTTACAGTGAGAATTCTGAAACTTGAATTCTTGCTAAAGGAGAAGGGGATCTTTTGATCCTTTTGATTCTTTTGTGGCTTATGGGATAGCAGTTATCTGCCTATGCTGTAGTTCTAAAAAGGGATATACATTTCATAGGCTTAGCATCCATTTCAGAAGCCTGGTCCACGGAAAAGAGTCTAAAATGGCAAAATTTTCTGCATGTCATCTGTTACTCTTTGAAATGACCTGAGAGCAACCAGATTGTTGGAGAAAGTCCTGTCCACTGTGAGAAAAGAAAAAGTCAGAAAGCCTAGTTCTGCAAGAAAAGAAATCTCCACTATTTTCAGAAGGCAGTTGCCTCTGATCATTCTGATCCACCTTTTCTCTTGTTCACATCAAGAACAGCATGGACTGACAGACTTCCCTGAAGAACAGACTTTATATGATCAGATCAGGCTATACAATCAAGGCAACATAACAAAAGGAAGGTGTTTGGAAAGCTATTTGAAACCACACATAGTTTTTCTTTCAAAATTAACACTTGGCCTTACTATCTTTTTGGAAAGAGGTAAAATGGCTCAATCTTGGAAAGCCTTGTTGGATTAGACAGTTGTTTGCCAGGTCTTCATGGTAGCCAGCCTGGCGGTTTATAGGCTTCTCTTAGGTCTAGAGCCATGGTCCATTCTTTCTTGAAGTCTCACCTTCCTTTTGTGTAAAGGTCAGATATTTGTGCTTGTATAGGACAGAGAAAAGAGAAAGACATTTCTTAGCTAAGTAAACAGCCATTATCCTAATTTTTGTAGCTTCTGAGATATGTTTGTGTGAAATACTTCATGACTTGAATAAAATAAAGCACAAGTACACTGGGATGACTCTTCCTTTTGGAAGTTTCTTTTGAAGCACTGCTTTCCTCACCAGTTCTGGAAGTTCTTGTCTCATTCTTTAAAAGAGGGCAACACTGCTTTAGAGGTATTTTCCAATTTTGCTGAAACTTAAGGCTATAGTCCTTCGTAACACTATAAGTACAATTACATTCTTGAATTAGTCCTGCCAAAGTCCTTTTGGAATCAGGAGATGTTGGAATAGTACTCTGTTTTTTTACTGCATTTGTAGTTTACCACTTGATAAAATGAAGTGAGTGTTCATGAAGGATTAATTGCCACTTTTTACAATTTTGGTGTGTTTTCTTTTGATAGAGATCAGGAGACTGTTTGGCATGTGATGGAAGTTAATGAGAAATGTTAGACTGTTGTCATGTCACAGTGTGAGAGGAGATGTTTCATGAAGCAAATCACACTGAAGATCATGGAGGGAACACCTAAAAGTAAGACAAAAAAAGAAAGAATCATTCTTAGCAAATGGCCTCATTCTCCAAGACCGTGGCAAATCTGTTATAGCACCTCAAGAAATGCATGGCTCAGCCTAAGATCAGAAGTGTTAACAAATTTCCCATTTTGATGGAATTAGGAAGTCTGTTGAAATGGTGAGACAGTCCACACCAAAACCTTCCTGAGCAGCCAAAAGAGCACAGAGGGATCTCCTTGCCAAATATGCTGAGCTGTCTTCACTTCCTGTGTTTCACACTGTGGTCACTGTTGTGCGGAGGAACTTGGTTCTGATTAATACCACCCTCAAATACTGCTACTGTCTTGTGTGACCTGTAATACTAATGCTTGCCTAACCTCTGTATTTCCATGTACTGCACATATAAGTCATCTCCATGAAACTTCACTTCAGCATTTTCTGGGAACAGCTCAGTTTGGGAAATGGTGTCTCCATGTAGAATAGCTATGTTAGTGCAGTAACTTTACTGGATTTCATTAAGAAGAATCACATTTATGGACTTCTATTAATCAGATGCTCTGAGGCATGTATAGTCAAAGTATTAACATATGCTTTAGCAAAGGACAATATTTGAGATTATTATTGACAAAGCTGAAATCAGTGATGTTGCAGCTGTGTATGTGTTAGGTGCAAATGTGACCTATAAACTCTGCATCACTTTTCATTCCAGTTCAGCTCCATAGTGTTAAAGATCAGCTGTTCCAGCATATCTGCAGTCATTAAGCATTGGCAATGCCTGGTGGTTTAGCTCTGCCAACAGGCTGTGCTGTGCGGGCTCTGGGGCTGTCTGCCTTGGCATTTCCCCAAGTGCTACTCATGCATAGAAGAGAGTTTACAGCTTCTGCCTGCAGGAGGCGAGTTATGAGCCCCAGAATTGGGATCTGGCCCCAACAGTCACTGAAATGGAACCATTCTGAACCATGATAAAATTGGGAGAAGTGTCAGATTTTGTATCATAGAACCACAGACAGGTTTGGGTTGGAAAGGATCGTAAAATCATCCAGTTCCAACCCCTGTCATGGGCAGGGATGCCTCACACTAGACCATGTCACCCAAGGCAAATAGTATTTGATTACTAATGAAGACAGTTGTGAGCAGTGATGCTGGACTTGGTGTAAATTGCCTGAACACCATCTAACTTCTACTTAAGCAAAATTTGAGAATTGAAACACTGCACAGCCTTTCTTTCTTTCTTTTTTTATTTACTTAAAATGCTAAATATTTTTATCTTTGTTCATGCCAAATTTTGATTATATGATTATTTTTTTGCTTATTGACTCTGTCAGTTAAACAGTTTGCTTTGTGAAGGAGGGGAACTGATTTCCACAAAACTTAGATTACTAAGTACTGCAGTATAAACATGAAATACTTACCATTGTCTTCCATGGCTAAATTAGTTGCTTGGCCAAAAAAAGTCATTAGAACCAACCTCCTTCTTCCCCTAAGGAATTAATTACTTTTTGCAATTAAATGTGGTCATTACCTGATGGGTCTCCTGAGAATTTGTGAGCAATAAATATAGTGAAGAAATGTATTTATTGAATTGTTAGTTGCTCATTTTTCATTCATTCTGACTAAACTATTCCCAGTGTGTTCATGGATTCCAAACATTGAACTGGAAATGATCTGTAAGTGGGTGAGTTGGCTTGCCTACATTCTTCTGATCACTGACATTTCAAATTCTTCTTGAGATCAGTGATTCAGAAAGCCATATGGTATTTTATAACATTAGGTAGAACATCTGATCATCAAAAAATGTGGGGACACTTTTGAAGCCTGGGGCCTATTTGCTTTTCATCTCCCTTAAGGAATATAGAGCTAGCTACAAGAGAGAGAATGTAATTATCTGCCTTCATGTTCCCTCTTTCTGCAAATGTAAATATCAGTGGTCAAAATGGAAAGTCAGACATCCTAGTATTGAGATAGAGACAACCTATCAGGGAATGTGTTAGTATGCCAATGTGTGTCTGTACATGTTTGACATTCTGGTAAGTACCAGTTGGGTATACTATTCAGTATTCATCTGTTTTGATCTCTGAATGTCTCCTACAATCAAAGGAATGCATAATGTTGTTTATCAGCTTCTATTTCACCAGAAAGTTCTTCTGGAATAGATAAATGTGCCAATGGAATAGAAGTTATGGCCAGCGGGTACAATTCTGTCTTACTGGACCTGCATCTTTTTAATTTCATACCAGGCCCTTATGAAAATGCTTTCTACCTCAAGTGAGCTCTTGGCAGAAGATGTAATCCTGACTTTACATTTCACTACATGTCCCCAAAGCACTTAACTTACCTCTTTTTATGTCCTACACCCTACATTCTCTTGTCCAGTAGTGTACTAGGACTGGGGAGACCAACTGAGTGAATCTCTCCAGTGGACAGCGAAACTTGCAGCCAGGGAGAGTGAGGGGGTAAGGATCTCTCTGAGTATTATTCCGATAGTACATTTCTATGGTGTACTGCCTGTTCCAAAATAAAGAAGGGTCAAAAGTTAGGTATGCAGAACTACTCCAACTTTCCAGGATGTAGGGGTAGTACTTTGGGACAAACTTCTAGCCAGCTTATTTTTCTGGCTGTTAAGATGTGCAATTAGTACTCTGAAAAGATCTTTTAAACAATAGATGGTCAACAGCAATTTGCATGTCATTTGTCTTCTTGGGAGAGAGTCAAGTAGTTAAATAGACAAAAAGGGTAGAGTAAAACCTCTCATTACTGTAATGAACTAATATATAGAGGTTTTTCAGGCTGCAGTGCTGTGATTCCACTACCATCAATAGCTGCTAAATTGAGTCAAATGATAATAGTTCCAATAAATCTATAATCTTTTTGTGCATAGTGAGACTTGTATCCAGTTCAATTCATCTGGGGTGTTGCTTTTTAGAAAGATCGCATGTTCTCAGTCCAGCTTGCAGATACTTGCCCGTTTTTTTCCTGGTAAAGTTCAAAAAAGTGACAGGCACTGTAAGGAGGCAGTTTCCCATTGAAGACATTGAGTGCCATCTGTAAGGCAGCAATGGTGGCTGCATGCTGTAAACAGAAGAAACCTTTCATTAAAGGCCTACTGAAAATGATTGCATGTACCTATTATGTAACAATATGTCCAGCACATTATCTGTTATCTGTCCACTTCACATTACTGATAGGGCCTCATTAATACTTGCCCTCTGCAACATTAGCAGTTCTGTGGTGGTTGTATGAACTGAGATGCTACATGTGTAAACTATGCATATCTCTAAATATCAAATAAGTCTTAGTCACTTGTACTTCTTATAGAGGTTAGTAGGAGCTGTAAAAATTTCTAAAAAGAATTAGTGGCTTTGCATATTCAATGAAGAGTATTTTAGATCAGATTAGTTAGCTCTTTGGCTGACATACACCTGATAGGTCATAATCTAACTGCTGTTTATAAATAGGAGCTTTTTACCAAGAGCAACCGAACACTTTCGTTTCCAGTGATGTTTGCACATTCTAGACAAAACAGTTGAGTAGCTGCCTTCATAAGACTTTCTAAAATAACTAACTTGAACATTTCTCTTGTCTGAAAAAGATGCAGGAAGCAGGAGGTTTGTTTCTAAAGTATCTCTGTGATAGTATTACAATAAAATAAGGCATGGTTCAACAAAACATGAGCCATGGATTTTTTCCAGTTCTCTACTTGATCAAAACAATATTACAATGAAACAAGCCATGACATCAGGTAAAAAATGGAATGCTGCAGGTTTCGAAGTAGGATCTGTTCATTACAGAGTGAAAATAATCCAATTATATTGAAGGTTAACCAAATAAAAAGTGCTTGTAGCTGTATTTCATGAAGCAAATAAAATTTCATGGCTTTCACTGCATTTAATAACTGCAGAAAAAGAGCATAAAAGAAACAGAAAGGACTCACCGCAGAATACATAACCATTTTTTGCTGGTGTGAAGGCTTTCTAGCATCTGAGATATGCTTTAGAATATTTTTTAACAGAATACCTGAAACAAAATGTGGAAGCAGTGAAAATGAGAGGAATGCTTGTGACAACATCTGTATCACTTGTTACTGGTTTAGCACAATCTGTCTTTAAACGCACCTGATTTATTCAATTGACTTTACAGGTAATTTGTGAGGATGCCTTGGTTAATTCTGATGTTTTATGTGAACAGCAGGACTATTTTACTTTTATGTCAAATATTTTGGGGACCCATAATAGCCTCAACAGCTTCAAATAGTGAATTCAAAGCTGCTATGTGCCAGCAGAACAGTGCAAGAAGAGCACAGTAATGAATGATTTTGTGTGTAACTCCATGGGCTTCATGATTTCCAGAGAAAGAGCATATCCATTAGGCTCTGGGCCTTCTTGAGTTATGTGGTTGTCTGTTTTGTTAATGTTAACTACTGAAAATACGAATTAAATCAATGGCTGTGCTAGTATGTTAGTGTAAGGTTGGAATCTTGACAAATTAAAATCCTAAAATGAGAACTGCCCATGCTAGCAGAATTAGACATGTGTTGACTTCAGCTACTAATGCATTTTTTAACAGCAGTTGTTAGTAAAGCAAGAGCAGAGGTTTGAACTTTGTACTCGGTTTTGTAAGTTGGAGCTCCAAAAGAGCAAACAAATTGATCCATGCTTCCTGACTGTACAGTGTCCATATGAAACAAAACCAAGTAATAGTGGATGAGTGGAGGAGAATGAGTGATTAAAGAAGGTCTAAACTATTCTAAATTTCAGGTACTATTTGCTGAGCAGAATAAAGTTTAGAAGCAGTTAAATAATCTCATTTCATTACTTTCAGTAATGGAATATGAAGACAATAAGGCAACAGAAGTTATATCCTAGTGATTATACAAGTAATACTTTCTTAAGTAAGTTAAGCTTGGTGGCTTACATTAAATTCAGACTTCATTCAGTTCAGCAAGAACCTGTATATTACTTTGGATTTCTTATACGGTGTGATCAATACGATATCTCCTTTATAATATTGCATTAAGACATTCATGATTCATATCCTCACCATCTCTCTTCCCATTAATCAAAATCTTTCTGTGCTGATCACCAGTATCCATCTCATGGCATCTTTTGCAGTTTTGCTACAGAACTGGTGTCAATATTTTTTACATATTCTTCCTTTCCATTCTATTCTAGGTTTTAAATGGGGTAAGAATTCAGCTTACCTCCCTGCAAACGTGATTTCTGTATTTGTTTGTGGAACCCAAATTCCGCATGCAGCAACAATTCTGAGAGCTTTGCCAGCTTGGTCCTGACACCATGAGTAGCCCAAACAGGTACAGTGTAATTGTTAATATCCTATAGTGAAGAGAGAAAACATGGTGATTTTCTTATTGATTCCTGCTGCTAACTGTTGTTTGTTCTGGTACAAAATGCTTGTCAGAGTAAATTCTGAGTATTTCAGTCATGTAACATTTAATAACGACTGTATTTTGCATTTAGACAGCGGCATCACACTGCTGAAAACAACTTTGAAGGGCAGTGTTCAACAACAAGAGGAAAAATAATAGTAAAGAACATGCAAAAAGCAACTGGCAGTATTTATGCCAATTGCTAATGTAGTTGTCTAGTGCAAAAAAAAAAGTCACTTGGTGACTCTTTCAGCCATCTACTGGGATATATCCTGAGATGCTTACTGAATCAAATCCTATATACATGCCAGGATTTTAAGGGCTGGCAGTTGAGATCCAGAGATGAATTAGGAATATGAATAGCTATAATTCAGGTGTACTGGACTATGAGGTATATGCATAGGGATTAGCTAGATAGATGGAATTCATACCTACTTATACCAGCTCTGTTGGATACTGCCGTAGTCCTAAGGCTAAAGTGGGATGGATTAGTCTTTCCTTGGGGATGCATCTCAAGATACATTAATGGTCACAACTGCAAGGGGGGAAGATACACCCAGCTCTCCTGGTTTCACTTATACCCTGGATTCCTGTTTAAGCAAGGTTGGTATCTCTCCTTTAGTGTGAGGTAACCATTGGACTGATCTCACCAAAGGGAGTGTTCTTGTAACAATGCATTCTAAGGAAAATGCCAGCTACTTGAAGGATTTGTTTAAACAAGTGATACAATAGAAAATGTTTGGTAAAACCAGCTCAGGTCACAATGTCTCACTTTCTCCTTTAACAAATGTGATTTGTGTCTTGTGACTTGCTATTTAAGACAGTGTGGCAGGCACACAGGCACCTCAGTCTCCAAGTTACCTGAAAGTCAGATGGCACTTAACCAAAAGTAACAAATACAGAATGATGCATGCTCCTGTAGTTTCATTAATTGTGTTTAAAAGTCTATGTAAGAAAGCTCTTCTTGTATGCTTGAAAGGGTGAGAGTGACCTTTCTGGCAGATGTCTTAACTGATACCCCCAGTCTACACTGAGTAGTATGAAAGAACAAATCTCATCAAATTTAACACTAGAAGGAAAAAACCCCAGTTAATTGGTTTTGTTTTCCAGCATTTAGCTGGATCCCTGATGGCAGCTGTGAGATGTCCCAATGTATTAACACTTCATTTAGCTTGAGGCCCTGGCTAACATTCCATTCAAGACTGCTTTGACCAAAGCTGGACCTTTGCAGAAACTGCAGGGCAAAAGGTAAACTCATTATGATCACACCAAAGTATTTCATGCTGCTTGTGAAATCCACCTTAAAACTGCCTGATTTTTCAAAGGGATATCCCAGTACTGGTGACCAATTAATCATTAATATTTAAATGTTAAAAGAATTATGCATGAAAGCATTTGTAATGAAAGCTGCCTGCAACTACAACTTCTTAACAAAAGACGCTGCTATTTTCATTTGCTCCACCTGAGATAAATCTACACTTTGAAGTGACAGGAAGTGGGGCTTGTTCTTACATTAAGGGCACTCAGGTTTTTTCAATCCCAGTCAGAGGTACCAGGCTGTGGGACTCAGATACCCATAATAGTTGGGCTCTATAGCACCCTGTTGGTTATAAAATCCATGTTTCTGGATGATGTGCCTGGTTCCTTTGCTTAGAAAAGGCTCCAAACTTTCACAAACAATTGTGTCGTTCCAATGTCTGCTTAATTCCTGATGGCTCCTGTATGTATGCAAAGAATGACTTCTCTTGCCTATGCAATATCTTTGTGGAAGCATGCTTGTTTTATTCCTGTGTTCCGTATTTTATTCCTGTGGACCTCTGTGATGGGCTTTGGAGGAGAAGCAAAACCATTTTATCTTAAGGTATGCTTTTGCCTAATTTTTTGTATGTAGTCACTGACAGGATCTTGAATTTGATAGGCTATTGGTTTGTGTTCCTTATAGTGGTGGACAACCCAGAGCAACCTCACACATTCAAAGTGTCTTTAGAGGATTTTCAGTTGGAAGTTTGAGCTAGGTGAGAGTTTCTGAAGAAGCTGAAAGTAGTCTGTGGTTTAAAAAGTTTGGAAGCACAGACCTACCCTCTATTGATGTCAATACAATAGAATTAAGAGCTGAAAAACCCCAGTTTTGAGGAAGCACAAGCATATCTATTGGACCTTGGGAATTTTCTTTATATTATTTACCTCATGTTGTAAAGTGTCAGAGAGCTTCCAGATTCTTTCAGTGTTCAACTTCTTCAATGGGTATCCTGTATGAGTGGCTAAAAACTTCAGAAATGGCTGGAATACAATAGAGCAAACTTGTAGTACACAGGTCCTCTTTACATCATTTCCACACACTGCCATACTAGTACACAGCAAGTTTTAGAAACAAGATAGACTTCACACTTAAGCAATGACCCATTCATTGCCTATTGGTTAGAGAATTTGGCCTGTCCTTCTAGATAAGCTTAGTTATCTGAGTGCAGATTTGAAGTATGGTGGTGGTTTATGCTTGGTGGAAATGTTTGGAAGAGAATAGAAGTTGAATAGAAGGGACACAGATATCTGAGGAAGTCTGGCATAAGTCCAGAAAGTGTGGATAGATAGATAGATAGATAGATAGAGGAGGTGTGATACAGACAATTATGATGATGTTTGTATTCAGCAGAAGAGAGGTATGATGTAAGTTTCATAAAACTGGGAATTGTGATTCATTTGCATACAAGACCCCGCTGCAGAGCCACAGAGAGATGGCTGAGGTCAGTGGTTAAAGATTATACAAAATTGGGCGAGTCCGATAGTGTCATTTTGAATAAAGTTGTGAAGAAGTTTACAGCAGAGTAGACAAGTGATTACATACTCATGATGAAGATTCTGATGGTAGATGAAGAAAGGAAAAGAATACTTTACAGAGGCAAGAACAAAATGTGAGAACCTGAGTGAAGACTTTGCATGTGAAACATGAACAAGTACTTGAGGAGAGCACTGAGGCTGTTACAGGAAAACTGGAGAACTGAGCTGTGAGCATTTTGTGATGAAAGAGGAATCTGAACAGAGTTAAGAGACAGAGATGTCAGAGGAGCTGCTTTACTTTGGAGTAAACGGAGTGAGGTATTGGCACTGATTTGATCGGAGTTTTTGTTTTGCCTGCTCTCCTGGCAGGCACATGGCCTGTTTTGTTGCAAGGTAGTCAACAATTTCTCCTTGCCATGACTTGCAATTTTAAACTGATGAGAAGAGCCCAGTCCAGCTGGATCTAGAATGTTGTAATAGGTTTTTGGGTATGCTGTCTACACTCACTGTGAAGATTAGACATCTGGAAGGAGCACATACTGACTGCCATTATTTAAACCTACCTGTTAGGCAATGTTGACAGAAGTGGTACATCTGAATTAGATTTCCAGAACTGAAAATACTTTACCCTGTACTGCTTGAGGTGCCTTTGGAAATCCCTTGTTGCAAAGGTTTCTCTCAGAAGCTTGTTGTATTTTGGACAGTGTGAGAAAGGGAAGTATAGCAACTGAAACAAAAATTGCAGAACACTAGTTAGGCAGGGTGCTTCTTGTTCTGCAATTCAGTGTGCCCTTGCAGGGTTGTTGTTATGATTGGCTGCACTAGTTGAGACAAGCTGAAAAATAATTTGGGAATGTTGCTTTCAAGGATATTCATCTTGAGGACTTTAAGAGTCATACTGATGACTACTTACAAAATAAGCTTTGAATGTTCAGAGGAGTAACAGCTGCAGTAGTTCAAAGTTAAAGGGTTCATTTACACAAGATGACATTTGTTCCTTGACAGAACGCTAACACAAGCCCTCATGAACTGCTTTGTGCTTGGCTTCTCCAGGGATGATTTCACTCATTGTGTTCCATCCTCATTTAAACACATCGTCACCTTTTAGTAACAAATTACCCAGCAACAGCTGGACTGCAACAGGAGTCTTTGTGCATACTCAGCTGTATTTAGAGGCCTTACCACACCTTCATTTAGTTCAGCTAAATTGTGGAAACTTGTGAAGTTTCTGTAACTCAGTTTTGTCTTTCTTCAATTCAGGACATATGAAGGTTAAAGGTTACATGCGACTGGGATTACTTCAGACTTTGTTAATTCATTTATCTCAGCTAAACTGAATTTATTCTTGATTGAAGCTTTTAATGTTTCAATTTAAACAAAAGTTAAAACAAAATTTGACACTGAGATATTCTCACTGTTTTTCTATAATATTCTTTTTGTCCTTTTTCCAGTAATACGGTTCTATATAGTTCCACAGTTAAAAGAACTTCAGAAAGAACTTGAGAGCCCTGAAGGGATAATTGGCTTGGAAAGCTTCCCAGCAGTTCCTCAGTCTTGTTAGAAATAGAATTTACCTATTACAGAAAGTAGGAAATTGTTTTTGACTTACACCCAGAGGTTCATGGACAGGCATGACTACAAATCAATGCTAGATAGTTGTTTTGGATAGCAGGATATATGTGGTCTCAAGCTTAGCCTGTGTATGTAGTAAAGATGAATAGGGTTGAGCAAAGTGTGAAAAACATGTATGTATTCATGACTTTGATTTGTTTGAATAAATTTGCTTGCTCCCCTAGATGTCACAGAGGTGCAGCACCTGTTTGCTGAGTTTGCTGGTGGTGTTGATACTGACCACATGTATGCTGGAGTGTTTGCTGGGGTACCACTATCTGTACCAGTGTCAGAAGGAGCTCCTGACTCTACGCCAGATGTGTGCATGAACAGAAAGACATGTGTCTTCGTATCCTCTGTCTTCATGCTCTCATCACCCCAAGGTGAGAACCATTGCTTCATAGCCTATTTAAAATGATTCGCTTATCATCACAGATTGAGTTAGCTAGACTTGTAAGCCCACACAATTTGTCTTGCATCACATATGCAAACCTTCTCTCTCAAACTGGGACTTACTCTGTACACTGCTCATCTTTCCTAGCTTTTTAACATGAGTTTTCCGCAGATGGGAAACTCCAGCTCCACTCAGCTGCCCAGTTTCCACTTTAGGTCAAGTGTATGCAGGTTACAGAGCTGCTATCCACACAGTTCCTTATATCTTCAAGGTGAGAAGTTGAGGAAGAGAGATGAATAAATGCATCACCCTTTGAACTTATGCTCTTAAAGCTCAGAGTCCTCCTTCCTTTTCCCTTTTACTTTTTCTATCAGCCCGTAAAGTGGAGACACTGACCTTCAAAGTGCATGAAAAACAGTCCTCTGACTTAATTCTCACAGCAGTGAGAGTCCCCAAATGATGGTTTTGTCTTTTTGTGGTTGACTGTGGATTAAGAAATGTTGAAGCACTAGTGCAAACAGTGCTTCTGTTCTCCCACAAAGAAAGTCATGTTTGTGATAAGTTTACTTCTGTCAGTATTTACTCACAGTATAGGTTAATTCTTTTTCTCTGTACCTTAGACTTTTGCTTTTCTTTATTCTGTGTTAACTCCAGGTCTCTGTAGAAACTCCCAATATTTCTGCTCTGTTTATTTGGCTTTTCTGCACAATGCCTGTAACGTTACATACTTTTCATTGCCATTACCGTGCCCTTTGTCCTGCCCCTTCAGCTCATATCCTAGGCATTTTACTAATGATTAAAGGCAAGCAAATACCCCTGGTTTATACTCACCCTATCATGTGACAGTGGCACAGTGTGAACTGGAATTGGCTGCCAAAGGATTCCAGGGTTCCAAATCTGGTCCTGTGTTGGTGGGTACAGCCCAGCAAGACTTGCCTGAGCACTCGTGAGTGTGTAATCACAATCAGTGCTTTGAACATAAATCTGAAGCAAGGAAAAATAATAAAAGTTGTTGAAGGTCATTTCTCCTGTTTTGGTTTGGGTTTTTTCTCTTGGTAGGAAAGGAGGGGACAGGTACTATGCTAAGGAAGCTGTCATTAAAGTGAAGTGGAGTGAAAGGAATGATGAGAAAGGAGGGAGAAAGACTGAAGCTGGAACAAGGCCTTGGAATAAAATCTTGGTAGACTAGGGACCTGCAACATGGTATCATTTCCCTTAGAAATCCTAGCAAGAAGCAGTAAGGCTGACTCCATTTGAACATGTAGGCTTTGGCACAATGTGTATGCATTGAACCGCTGAACCCTAAACGAAAACTAAGCTGTATCTGCACTACATATGGAAGCATAGCTTGGAGATATCCAATATCCTCAGTGCCAGGCAACACTGAGGCATCTGAACCTGATATACAGCCTAAAAAGCTTTCACATGGTGTTTTTTGGTTAACCATCAGCCTGAAAAAATGTTGAGCCACAGTTCCAGAAATACTTTGAAATGACATTGGATTTAATGGGTATTATGTTTTCTTAACCACCACCAGGTTCAGACTTTCATGCATTCAGGAAGTTCCATTAATATCCATGAAAAACATCCTTCCTCTCAGATGCAGTACTTGCCTCACACTGCTTGTATACAACATTCAGGAAATAAGAGTATCTCCTCCGCATGTACTGGCCAAGCTCGTACTGTTGCTGTATGCCAAGCTGTGGAAGTAACAAAATAATGTAAGAGGCTCCAGAAGCGTGTTATGCATCATCTTCTACAACCACAAATCGAGATGGTATTTCATATTATTCTGATGAAGACCTTTTTCCTTTCTAAAGTGAAGGAGGACAGAAGACAGGTGATAAAAGCAGTGAAGTTGCTGTGTCTGCAGTATTAGATAATGTCAGATATGTCTTCCTGATGCAACTTTGCGTTTTGCTCTGTGAAAGGCATGCTTACCCAAACTAGTAAGACTGACTGAGGGGCAGGGGGACTTAACACAGGCTTATAGATGTCTGCATAGAGTCTGCTCTATTGCTGGCTCACAGCTGATTACATGGGAGCGGAGGCAGAGTGACTGCTCGTCCATGAAGACGGGTCCAGGATGTGAATCACAGAAAGTATCTCCAGCAGTTCCCTATGGAGGCTACAGCTGTAGCTTGAGCAATATCTTACTTATCAAGAAGATTGAAAATCTTAAATAGAAGGCTTCAAGTAAAAGCCCTCCCAAGCCTTCTGGTATTTTGTGTGATGGTTAATTATATCAACAGCCTAAAACACTTGATTCTTTGTTCTTGCCTAACTATGTCCCTATCTTTAAACCACTGGATCTCGTTAGGCTTTGGAATGCCATATTCTATATCATCACAAATCTTATTCCTAATAAGATGAAATCAAGTCACTTAATCTTTGTGTTGAACTAAAGAGATGACAATTCTCTGCTCTCATAGCAAAATGGGGTTTTCAGACTCAGCATTTTAGTAGCTTTTTGATGAATATTTTCCAACTTACCAACATAGTTTTGTAAAACATGACATGGAAATCACATACAATAGCCCTGTAATGGCCTCAGTATTGTCAGCTTTTTACCTGTACTTGGTTTCCTGACCTAAATTGAAACATATTCAACTTTGCTGAAATAATCATTACTCTGCACTGGAATCTCAAGTACAGTGATTACTCATTGATTCCTGAAGTCCTTTTCTAAGTCATAGGATCATAGGGTAGTTCAGGTTGAAAGGGACCTCAAGAAGTCTCTAGTCCAACCTCCTGTTCAAAGCAGAGTCAGCTATGAGGTCAGACTAAGTTACTCAGGGCTTTATCCAGAGTGCCAGACATGGGCCACTGTGTATACGCTCACCTCTTTCTGTTGCTGGAATTGTGCATCCATTTTCCTAGGGCATATGCTTGGCCTAGGTTTCTGCCCCAACTTGCCTTATATGTGTGTTGTTAAATCCTGAAAACTGAGTACTGAAACCTTCCATGCCTTGGAGCAAGCTGGCATGTAGTGCTGAACTTGCATAGTGTGTCTGTGGAATGGTTGAGTCACAGCTGAATTAGGGCACAAGAAGCTGGTCTGTTACTCCTGTTTCTTCATGGGAGGTGATGTGAGAGGAAACAGGCCTGTCCTTGCACTGAAGATCAGTTTGGCCTCCTAAGATTGTTGATGAAGAGGAACCCCTCATGAAGTTTGTTCTGTCTGGGTTTGTTGGAGACCTGGCAAATAACTAGTTCCCCTAGGAGAGAGAAACATGAGCCATTGTGCTGGACATAAGGTGTGTGAGTGAATTTATTCTAGAGCACCCTGAGACACACACCTCACAGTCTGCCTACACATGCATAATACCCATTTATCTGGGACATCCAGACTTCTGGCACTTCTGCCTTGTTCCCAGAATCCTAGGCAAATAACTAGTGGATTTTTTCATCCAAACAACGTATCTTGGGGGAATAAGGCATGAAGCACAGACACAATGAGTGCTGCCAGTGCGAGCGAAAGTAGGGTTCAAAGCATGTAATGCCCAAGTATTCCCTTACAGTCTGATAGTACAGGAGTTCACCCTTGGCTCCATTCACAAGAGGAGGCAGTTAATTACAATTAATGCAAACACACAGTTTCTGCAGTTGGACTCTGGAGTTGCCTTTGCTGCTGTTAGTTACTACTATCCGCTGATGCTTGTGTAGGAGCTCATCTCTGCTGTATCCCACCACTAAAATAGCTGAGCTCTAGAGCTAAAACTTTAAACTTCCCCTTGCATAACATGAGAGAAGATTCAACTATTACTGATCTTAGTAGTTCATGAGCTAGGAAGTGCTTAGCAGAGACTGAGGGTGTTTTACGAGCACTTCCACCACCTTATCCTACTGATGGTTTAAAGCTTTGTGTTTGGCCTTAGGTGAACTGTGATGGTCACCAGTGCCCGGCTCCTTCCCAGAGACCCTAGTCTGCAATAAAACAGGTCAATGCATGTTGCTGTTGAACCAGAACAGGCTGACTCAGTGTCATTTAAGATCAGTGACTGCTCATAGTTGTAGCCTCTTAGTAAGTTCTTTGGCTGTCCTTTTGGAGATCTGTATATGGAAATTTAATATGGGCTTTTTTCAAGTAAAAATGGAATTCCAAGAACCAAGTATCAACAGACCACATTCCAATAGTTCAGTGTATTGGCTCAGGTAAGCAAACGCACCTTGGTAAGCTGTCCATATCCTTGCTGCCTTCCAGCTTCTTTGTGCTTATCAGTTGGAAAAAATTCCTGTGGGGTATGATCACCATGGCGAAATACCTGAAAAACAGATGGAATTCCCTTTGCTTTAATGGGATCCTTTGTGATGGATGTAATTAGTGCAGTCACAAGGAATGCAATGACAGTGAGTACTGTATCTGACAGATGCTAAATATATTCATGGCACTTTTCTTGGGTCTGGATAGCTATAATACCTGTTTGCTTTAGTTAGACAAATGTAACTCTTCTCTTCCTACCATTTGAAAAGCAATTGGCTCAACATTTTTTTTTGCATGTTAAAAACCATGCCTATAAAACCCCATGATATATCTTACTATATTGCATGTATATCATATTTATATTTTGCATATGAAAAACATGATGTATCTTAATATTTTTAAATATATTTTGGGAGCTATAGGCCAAAACATTAAATAAACAGGAAACAAACAGAAGCATGTAAGTAATTTTCCAGAAATATGTTGATAGAACTAACTGGGAATTCCTAAGGAAAAACACTCAGCTACTTCTCTAGCTACAGTTTCTGTGGCAAATGGCTGTGAAACACTTTCTGATCAGAAATTAGCCTTAAAAAGCTACTTGTTGACTTTTTCACCATTCAGAGGTGATAAAAGTGTCATCTAATCTAAATAACAGACTAAGCTGTTAGTCTGAAAACATTGAACCTGTTCTGGAATTTCACTTCAGATAAACATCAGTCTATCAAGATACTTGGAGATTTTTCATTCCTGTACCAAATCCTTGCATTGCCAGGCAGGATGCCTGTAGACACATGCATTGTCATCTTAAAATCTTACCACCAGATAGTTTGTTGGTTTTTTTTTTTTCTTTTTTTACTTATTAATCCATGTAGAGAGAACTAAAATGGAAACCTGCAGCACAAAGAGTATGGAAGTGATTTGCAAGCTGGTGTGACATTCAGAACAAGAATCAGGTTTCCTGCAAACAAATGGTACAGCATAATCACTGCAAGTAGCATTAGTTTCCCAGCACTGGCTCTGTGTTGTTCATTCGGTGCCATTATGCACTTGTTTGGGTTTCACAGGATGAAATTTGGTTTGCATGTTAATCCATTGAAACCATCAGAAAAGTGGAAACCCTTCCATGGCAATGAGAGGGTTTGCACCGTTGATATTTAGTTATGAAATCCTCTTGTGCAACTTAAAAAGGAATCCTGTGTAATTCCTCTCTCAGTACTACAAAAGAAAGCTTTCTTTGTCAATCCAGACAGTCAGGTTCATGTAGGACTGCACAAAGGAGACAAAATGATAGAATCTCCTTGAAAATTGAGGATTTTTTTGTACAATGCAGTAGTGAATTTTGCATATGCAGGAGCCAAATATTCAGAAAGGGCCCCCCCCCCCCCCCC